>CAWWDY010002543.1:0-86225 GCA_963942605.1 Poecilus cupreus
AACCCAAACCTCAAACCGCGAACCCCAAACCTCAAACCCCAAACCTCAACCTTAAACATCAAACCTCGAACCCCAAACCACAAAACTGAATTTGTCAGTTTGGATAGTTCAAAACAGCGTTTTCTATGTTTTTGCAAGTTTAAAACAGCAATTTTATCGTGATTTCACAAAAATCCACCGTTTCCAACGTAAGAAACATGAATTTATCAGTTTAAATAGTTGAAAACAGCGTTTTTCTATGTTTTTGCAAGTTTAAAACAGCAATTTTATCGTCATTTCTCATAAATCGCCGTTTCGCACGAAAGAAACATGAATTTGTCAGTTTGAATAGTTCAAAACAGCGTTTTTCTATGTTTTTGCAAGTTTAAAACAGCAATTTTATCGTCATTTCTCATAAATCGCCGTTTCGCACGAAAGAAACATGAAATTGTCAGTTTGAATAGTTCAAAACAGCGTTTTTCTATGTTTTTGCAAGTTTAAAACAGCAATTTTATCGTCATTTCTCATAAATCGCCGTTTCACACGTAAGAAACATGAATTTGTCAGTTTGAATAGTTCAAAACAGCGTTTTTCTATGTTTTTGCAAGTTTAAAACAGCAATTTTATCGTCATTTCTCATAAATCGCCGTTTCACACGAAAGAAACATGAATTTGTCAGTTTGAATAGTCAAAACAGCGTTTTTCTATGTTTTTGCAAGTTTAAAACAGCAATTTTATCGTCATTTCTCATAAATCGCGGTTTCGCACGGAAGAAACATGAATTTGTCAGTTTGAATAGTTCAAAACAGCGTTTTTCTATGTTTTTGCAAGTTTAAAACAGCAATTTTAACGTCATTTCTCATAAATCGCCGTTTCACACGAAAGAAACATGAATTTGTCAGTTTGAATAGTTTAAAACAGCGTTTTTCTATGTTTTTGCAAGGTTAAAACAGCAATTTTATCGTAATTTCTCATAAATCGCCGTTTCGCACGGAATAAACATGAATTTGTCAGTTTGAATAGTTCAAAACAGCGTTTTTCAATGTTTTTGCAAGTTTAATACCTCAACCCCAAACCTCAACCCCAAACCCCAAAACTCGAACCCCCAACCCCAAACCTCAAACTTCGACCCCAAATCCCTAACCTCAAACCCCAAACCTCAACCCCAAAGCCCAAAACTCGAACCCCCAACCCCAAACCTCAAACCCCAAACCTCAACCCCAAACCTCAAACCTCAAACCCCAAACCTCAAACCTCGAACCCCAAACCCCAAGACATCAAACACCAAACCCCAACCCCAAACCTCAAACCGCGAACCCCAAACCTCAAACACCGAACCCCAAACCCAAACCTCAAACCGCGAACCCCAAACCTCAAACCCCAAACCTCAACCTTAAACATCAAACCTCGAACCCCAAACCACAAAACTGAATTTGTCAGTTTGGATAGTTCAAAACAACGTTTTCTATGTTTTTGCAAGTTTAAAACAGCAATTTTATCGTGATTTCACAAAAATCCACCGTTTCCAACGTAAGAAACATGAATTTATCAGTTTAAATAGTTGAAAACAGCGTTTTTCTATGTTTTTGCAAGTTTAAAACAGCAATTTTATCGTCATTTCTCATAAATCGCCGTTTCGCACGAAAGAAACATGAATTTGTCAGTTTGAATAGTTCAAAACAGCGTTTTTCTATGTTTTTGCAAGTTTAAAACAGCAACTTTATCGTCATTTCTCATAAATCGCCGTTTCACAGTAAGAAACATGAATTTGTCAGTTTGAATAGTTCAAAACAGCGTTTTTCTATGTTTTTGCAAGTTTAAAACAGCATTTTTATCGTCATTTCTCATAAATCGCCGTTTCACACGTAAGAAACATGAATTTGTCAGTTTGAATAGTTCAAAACAGCGTTTTTCTATGTTTTTGCAAGTTTAAAACAGCAATTTTATCGTCATTTCTCATAAATCGCCGTTTCACACGAAAGAAACATGAATTTGTCAGTTTGAATAGTCAAAACAGCGTTTTTCTATGTTTTTGCAAGTTTAAAACAGCAATTTTATCGTCATTTCTCATAAATCGCCGTTTCGCACGGAAGAAACATGAATTTGTCAGTTTGAATAGTTCAAAACAGCGTTTTTCTATGTTTTTGCAAGTTTAAAACAGCAATTTTAACGTCATTTCTCATAAATCGCCGTTTCACACGGAAAAAACATGAATTTGTCAGTTTGAATAGTTTAAAACAGCGTTTTTCTATGTTTTTGCAAGGTTAAAACAGCAATTTTATCGTAATTTCTCATAAATCGCCGTTTCGCACGGAATAAACATGAATTTGTCAGTTTGAATAGTTCAAAACAGCGTTTTTCAATGTTTTTGCAAGTTTAATACCTCAACCCCAAACCTCAACCCCAAACCCCAAAACTCGAACCCCCAACCCCAAACCTCAAACTTCGACCCCAAATCCCTAACCTCAAACCCCAAACCTCAACCCCAAAGCCCAAAACTCGAACCCCCAACCCCAAACCTCAAACCCCAAACCTCAACCCCAAACCTCAAACCTCAAACCCCAAACCTCAAACCTCGAACCCCAAACCCCAAGACATCAAACACCAAACCCCAACCCCAAACCTCAAACCGCGAACCCCAAACCTCAAACACCGAACCCCAAACCCAAACCTCAAACCGCGAACCCCAAACCTCAAACCCCAAACCTCAACCTTAAACATCAAACCTCGAACCCCAAACCACAAAACTGAATTTGTCAGTTTGGATAGTTCAAAACAGCGTTTTCTATGTTTTTGCAAGTTTAAAACAGCAATTTTATCGTGATTTCACAAAAATCCACCGTTTCCAACGTAAGAAACATGAATTTATCAGTTTAAATAGTTGAAAACAGCGTTTTTCTATGTTTTTGCAAGTTTAAAACAGCAATTTTATCGTCATTTCTCATAAATCGCCGTTTCGCACGAAAGAAACATGAATTTGTCAGTTTGAATAGTTCAAAACAGCGTTTTTATATGTTTTTGCAAGTTTAAAACAGCAATTTTATCGTCATTTATCCTAAATCGCCATTTCGCACGAAAGAAACATGAATTTGTCAGTTTTAATAGTTCAAAACAGCGTTTTTCTATGTTTTTGCAAGTTTAAAACAGCAATTTTATCGTCATTTCTCATAAATCGCTGTTTCACACGAAAGAAACATGAATTTGTCAGTTTGAATAGTTCAAAACAGCGTTTTTCTATGTTTTTGCAAGTTTAAAACAGCAATTTTATCGTAATTTCTCATCAATCGCCGTTTCGCACGAAAGAAACATGAATTTGTCAGTTTTAATAGTTGAAAACAGCGTTTTTCAATGTTTTTGCAAGTTTAAAACAGCAATTTTATCGTGATTTCACAAAAATCCACCGTTTGGAACGTAAGAAACATGAATTTATCAGTTTGAATAGTTGAAAACAGCGTTTTTCTATGTTTTTGCAAGTTTAAAACAGCATTTTTATCGTCATTTAACATAAATCGCCGTTTCGCACGAAAGAAACATGAATTTGTCAGTTTGAATAGCTCAAAACAGCGTTTTTCTATGTTTTTGCAAGTTTAAAACAGCAATTTTATCGTGATTTCTCATAAATCGTCAGTTCACACGAAAGAAACATGAATTTGTCTGTTTGTATAGTTGAAAACAGCGTTTTTCTATGTTTTTGCAAGTTTAAAACAGCAATTCTATCGTCATTTCTCATAAATCGCCGTTTCGCACGGAAGAAACATGAATTTGTCAGTTTGAATAGTTAAAAACATCGTTTTTCAATGTTTTTGCAAGTTTAAAACAGCAATTTTAACGTGATTTCACAAAAATCTACCGTTTCCAACGTAAGAAACATGAATTTATCAGTTTGAATAGTTCAAAACAGCGTTTTTCTATGTTTTTGCAAGTTTAAAACAGCAATTTTATCGTGATTTCACAAAAATCCACCGTTTCGAACGTAAGAAACATGAATTTATCAGTTTGAATAGTTGCAAACAGCGTTTTTCTATGTTTTTGCAAGTTTAAAACAGCAATTTTATCGTCATTTCTCATAAATCGCCGTTTCGCACGAAAGAAACATGAATTTGTCATTTTGAATTGTTCAAAACCGCGTTTTTCTATGTTTTTGCAAGTTTAAAACAGCAATTTTATCGTCATTTCTCATAAATCGCCGTTTCACACGAAATAAACATAAATTTGTCAGTTTGAATAGTTCAAAACAGCGTTTTTCTATGTTTTTGCAAGTTTAAAACAGCAATTTTATCGTGATTTCACAAAAATCCACCGTTTCGAACGTAAGAAACATGAATTTATCAGTTTGAATAGTTGCAAACAGCGTTTTTCTATGTTTTTGCAAGTTTAAAACAGCAATTTTATCGTCATTTCTCATAAATCGCCGTTTCGCACGAAAGAAATATGAACTTGTCAGTTTGAATAGTTCAAAACAGCGTTTTTCTATGTTTTTGCAAGTTTCTCATAAATCGCCGTTTCACACGAAAGAAACATGAATTTGTCAGTTTGAATAGTTCAAAACAGCGTTTTTCTATGTTTTTGCAAGTTTAAAACAGCAATTTTATCGTCATTTATCATAAATCGCCGTTTCACACGTAAGAAACATGAATTTGTCAGTTTGAATAGATCAAAACAGCGTTTTTCTATGTTGTTGCAAGTTTAAAACAGCAATTTTATCGTAATTTCTCATAAATCGCCGTTTCGCACGGAAGAAACATGAATTTGTCAGTTTGAATAGTTGAAAACAGCGTTTTTCAATGTTTTTGCAAGTTTAAAACAGCAATTTTATCGTGATTTCACAAAAATCCACCGTTTCGAACGTAAGAAACATGAATTTATCAGTTTGAATAGTTGAAAACAGCGTTTTTCTATGTTTTTGCAAGTTTAAAACAGCAATTTTATCGTCATTTCTCATAAATCGCCGTTTCGCACGAAAGAAAGATGAATTTGTCAGTTTGAATAGTTGAAAACAGCGTTTTTCAATGTTTTTGCAATTTTAAAACAGCAATTTTATCGTGATTTCACAAAAATCCACCGTTTGGAACGTAAGAAACATGAATTTATCAGTTTGAATAGTTGAAAGCAGCGTTTTTCTATGTTTTTGCAAGTTTAATACAGCAATTTTATCGTCATTTCTCATAAATCGCCGTTTTGCATGAAAGAAACATGAATTTGTCAGTTTGAATAGTTCAAAACAGCGTTTTTCTATGTTTTTGCAAGTTTAAAACAGCAATTTTATCGTCATTTCTCATAAATCGCCGTTTCACACGTAAGAAACATGAATTTGTCAGTTTGAATAGTTCAAAACAGCGTTTCTCTATGTTTTTGCAAGTTTAAAACAGCAATTTTGTCGTCATTTCTCATAAATCGCCGTTTCGCACGAAAGAAACATGAATTTGT
This sequence comes from Poecilus cupreus, assembly GCA_963942605.1. Lineage (NCBI taxonomy): Eukaryota > Metazoa > Arthropoda > Insecta > Coleoptera > Carabidae > Poecilus > Poecilus cupreus. The sequence continues at coordinate 5,407 of CAWWDY010002543.1, forward strand.
CAGTTTGAATAGTTCAAAACAGCGTTTTTCTATGTTTTTGCAAGTTTAAAACAGCAATGTTATCGTAATTTCTCATAAATCGCCGTTTCGCACGGAAGAAACATGAATTTGTCAGTTTGAATAGTTGAAAACAGCGTTTTTCAATGTTTTTGCAATTTTAAAACAGCAATTTTATCGTGATTTCACAAAAATCCACCGTTTGGAACGTAAGAAACATGAATTTATCAGTTTGAATAGTTGAAAGCAGCGTTTTTCTATGTTTTTGCAAGTTTAATACAGCAATTTTATCGTCATTTCTCATAAATCGCCGTTTTGCATGAAAGAAACATGAATTTGTCAGTTTGAATGGTTCAAAACAGCGTTTTTCTATGTTTTTGCAAGTTTAAAACAGCAATTTTATCGTCATTTCTCATAAATCGCCGTTTCACACGTAAGAAACATGAATTTGTCAGTTTGAATAGTTCAAAACAGCGTTTCTCTATGTTTTTGCAAGTTTAAAACAGCAATTTTGTCGTCATTTCTCATAAATCGCCGTTTCGCACGAAAGAAACATGAATTTGTCAGTTTGAATAGTTCAAAACAGCGTTTTTCTATGTTTTTGCAAGTTTAAAACAGCAATTTTATCGTCATTTCTCATAAATCGCCGTTTCACACGAAAGAAACATGAATTTGTCAGTTTGAATAGTTCAAAACAGCGTTTTTCTATGTTTTTGCAAGGTTAAAACAGCAATTTTATCGTAATTTCTCATAAATCGCCGTTTCGCACGGAATAAACATGAATTTGTCAGTTTGAATAGTTGAAAACAGCGTTTTTCAATGTTTTTGCAAGTTTAATACCTCAACCCCAAACCTCAACCCCAAACCTCAACCCCAAACCTTAAACCCCAAACCTCAAACTTCGAACCCCAAATGCCTAACCTCAAACCCCAAACCTCAACCCCAAACCTCAACCCCAAACCTCAACCCCAAACCTCAACCCCAAACCTCAACCCCAAACCTCAACCCCAAACCTCAACCCCAAACCTCAACCCCAAAACCTCAACACCAAACCTCAACCCCAAACCTCCACCCCAAACCTCAACCCTAAACCTCAACCCCAAACCTCTACCCCAAAGCCCAAAACTCGAACCCCCAACCCCAAACCTGAAACCTCAAACCTCAACCCCAAACCTCAAACCTCAAACCCCAAACCTCAAACCTCGAACCCCAAACCCCAAACCTCAAACACCGAACCCAAACCCCAAACCTCAAACCGCGAACCCCAAACCTCAAACCCCAAACCTCAACCCCAAACATCAAACCTCGAACCCCAAACCACAAAACTGAATTTGTCAGTTTGGATAGTTCAAAACAGCGTTTTCTATGTTTTTGCAAGTTTAAAACAGCAATTTTATCGTGATTTCACAAAAATCCACCGTTTCCAACGTAAGAAACATGAATTTATCAGTTTGAATAGTTCAAAACAGCGTTTTTCTATGTTTTTGCAAGTTTAAAACAGCAATTTTATCGTGATTTCACAAAAATCCACCGTTTCGAACGTAAGAAACATGAATTTATCAGTTTGAATAGTTGAAAACAGCGTTTTTCTATGTTTTTGCAAGTTTAAAACAGCAATTTTATCGTCATTTCTCATAAATCGCCGTTTCGCACGAAAGAAACATGAATTTGTCAGTTTGAATAGTTCAAAACAGCGTTTTTCTATGTTTTTGCAAGTTTAAAACAGCAATTTTATCGTCATTTCTTATAAATTGCCGTTTCACACGAAAGAAACATGAATTTGTCAGTTTGAATAGTTCAAAACAGCGTTTTTCTATGTTTTTGCAAGTTTAAAACAGCAATTTTATCGTGATTTCAAAAAAATCCACCGTTTTGAACGTAAGAAACATGAATTTATCAGTTTGAATAGTTGAAAACAACGTTTTTCTATGTTTTTGCAAGTTTAAAACAGCAATTTTATCGTCATTTCTCATAAATCGCCGTTTCGCACGAAAGAAACATGAATTTGTCAGTTTGAATAGTTCAAAACAGCGTTTTTCTATGTTTTTGCAAGTTTAAAAAAGCAATTTTAACGTCATATCTCATAAATCGCCGTTTCACGCGAAAGAAACATGAATTTGTCAGTTTGAATAGTTCAAAACAGCGTTTTTCTATGTTTTTGCAAGTTTAAAACAGCAATTTTATCGTCATTTATCATAAATCGCCGTTTTGCACGAAAGAAACATAAATTTGTCAGTTTGAGTAGTTCAAAACAGCGTTTTTCTATGTTTTTGCAAGTTTAAAACAGCAATTTTATCGTCATTTCTCATAAATCGCCGTTTCACACAAAAAAAACATGAATTTGTCAGTTTGAATAGATCAAAACAGCGTTTTTCTATGTTTTTGCAAGTTTAAAACAGCAATTTTATCGTAATTTCTCATAAATCGCCGTTTCGCACGGAAGAAACATGAATTTGTCTTTTTGAATAGTTCAAAACAGCGTTTTTCTATGTTTTTGCAAGTTTAAAACAGCAACTTTATCGTCATTTCTCATAAATCGCCGTTTCACACGTAAGAAACATGAATTTGTCAGTTTGAATAGTTCAAAACAGCGTTTTTCTATGTTTTTGCAAGTTTAAAACAGCAATTTTATCGTCATTTCTCATAAATCGCCGTTTCACACGAAAGAAACATGAATTTGTCAGTTTGAATAGTTCAAAACAGCGTTTTTCTATGTTTTTGCAAGTTTATAACAGCAATTTTATAGTAATTTCTCATAAATCGCCGTTTCGCACGGAAGAAACATGAATTTGTCAGTTTGAGTAGTTCAAAACAGCGTTTTTATATGTTTTTGCAAGTTTAAAACAGCAATTTTATCGTCATTTCTCATAAATCGCCGTTTCACACGAAAGAAACATGAATTTGTCAGTTTGAATAGTTCAAAACAGCGTTTTTCTATGTTTTTGCATGTTTAAAACAGCAATTTTATCGTAATTTCTCATAATTCGCCGTTTTGCACGGAAGAAACATGAATTTGTCAGTTTGAATAGTTGAAAACAGCGTTTTTCAATGTTTTTGCAAGTTTAAAACAGCAATTTTATCGTGATTTCACAAAAATCCACCGTTTCGAACGTAAGAAATATGAATTTATCAGTTTGAATAGTTGAAAACAGCGTTTTTCTATGTTTTTGCAAGTTTATAACAGCAATTTTATAGTAATTTCTCATAAATCGCCGTTTCGCACGGAAGAAACATGAATTTGTCAGTTTGAGTAGTTCAAAACAGCGTTTTTCTATGTTTTTGCAAGTTTAAAACAGCAATTTTATCGTCATTTCTCATAAATCGCCGTTTCACACGAAAGAAACATGAATTTGTCAGTTTGAATAGTTCAAAACAGCGTTTTTCCATGTTTTTGCCAGTTTAAAACAGCAATTTTATCGTCATTTATCATAAATCGCCGTTTCGCACGAAAGAATCATGAATTTGTCAGTTTGAGTAGTTCAAAACAGCGTTTTTCTATGTTTTTGCAAGTTTAAAACAGCAATTTTATCGTCATTTCTCATAAATCGCCGTTTCACACGAAAGAAACATGAATTTGTCAGTTTGAATAGTTCAAAACAGCGTTTTTCAATGTTTTTGCAAGTTTAAAACAGCAATTTATTCGTGATTTCACAAAAATCCACCGTTTGGAACGTAAGAAACATGAATTTATTAGTTTGAATAGTTGAAAACAGCGTTTTTCTATTTTTTTGCAAGTTTAAAACAGCAATTTTATCGTCATTTCTCATAAATCGCCGTTTCGCACGAAAGAAACATGAATTTGTCAGTTTGAATAGCTCAAAACAGCGTTTTTCTATGTTTTTGCAAGTTTAAAACAGCAATTTTATCGTCATTTCTCATAAATCGCCAGTTCACACGAAAGAAACATGAATTTGCCAGTTTGAATAGTTCAAAACAGCGTTTTTCTATGTTTTTGCAAGTTTAAAACAGCAATTTTATCGTCATTTCTCATAAATCGCCGTTTCGCACGGAAGAAACATGAATTTGTCAGTTTGAATTGTTAAAAAACATCGTTTTTAAATGTTTTTGCAAGTTTAAAACAGCAGTTTTAACGTGATTTCACAAAAATCCACCGTTTCCAACGTAAGAAACATGAATTTATCAGTTTGAATAGTTCAAAACAGCGTTTTTCTATGTTTTTGCAAGTTTAAAACAGCAATTTTATCGTAATTTCTCATAAATCGCCGTTTCGCACGGAAGAAACATGAATTTGTCAGTTTGAATAGTTGAAAACAGCGTTTTTCAATGTTTTTGCAAGTTTAAAACAGCAATTTTATCGTGATTTCACAAAAATCCACCGTTTGGAACGTAAGAAACATGAATTTATCAGTTTGAATATTTGAAAACAGCGTTTTTCTATGTTTTTGCAAGTTTAAAACAGCAATTTTATTGTCATTTCTCATAAATCGCCGTTTCGCACGAAAGAAACATGAATTTGTCAGTTTGAATAGTTCAAAACAGCGTTTTTCTATGTTTTTGCAAGTTGAAAACAGCAATTTTATCGTCATTTCTCATAAATCGCCGTTTCACACGAAAGAAACATGAATTTGTCAGTTTGAATAGTTCAAAACAGCGTTTTTCTATGTTTTTACAAGTATAAAACAGCAATTTTATCGTAATTTCTCATAAATCGCCGTTTCGCACGGAAGAAACATGAATTTGTCAGTTTGAATAGCTCAAAACAGCGTTTTTCTATGTTTTTGCAAGTTTAAAACAGCAATTTTATCGTCATTTCTCATAAATCGCCAGTTCACACGAAAGAAACATGAATTTGCCAGTTTGAATAGTTCAAAACAGCGTTTTTCTATGTTTTTGCAAGTTTAAAACAGCAATTTTATCGTCATTTCTCATAAATCGCCGTTTCGCACGGAAGAAACATGAATTTGTCAGTTTGAATAGTTAAAAACATCGTTTTTCAATGTTTTTGCAAGTTTAAAACAGCAATTTTATCGTGATTTCACAAAAATCCACCGTTTGGAACGTAAGAAACATGAATTTGTCAGTTTGAATAGTTCAAAACAGCGTTTTTCTATGTTTTTGCAAGTTGAAAACAGCAATTTTATCGTCATTTCTCATAAATCGCCGTTTCACACGAAAGAAACATGAATTTGTCAGTTTGAATAGTTCAAAACAGCGTTTTTCTATGTTTTTACAAGTATAAAACAGCAATTTTATCGTAATTTCTCATAAATCGCCGTTTCGCACGGAAGAAACATGAATTTATCAGTTTGAATAGTTGAAAACAGCGTTTTTCTATGTTTTTGCAAGTTTAAAACAGCAATTTTATCGTCATTTCTCATAAATCGCCGTTTCGCACGAAAGAAACATGAATTTGTCAGTTTGATTAGTTCAAAACAGCGTTTTTCTATGTTTTTGCAAGTTTAAAACAGCAATTTTATCGTCATTTCTCATAAATCGCCGTTTCACACGAAAGAAACATGAATTTGTCAGTATGAATAGTTCAAAACAGCGTTTTTCTATGTTTTTGCAAGTTTAAAACAGCAATTTTATCGTCATTTCTCATAAATCGCCGTTTCGCACGAAAGAAATATGAATTTATCAGTTTGAATAGTTAAAAACAGCGTTTTTCTATATTTTGCAAGTTTAAAATAGCAATTTTATCGTCATTTCTCATAAATCGCTGTTTCACGCAAAAGAAACATGAATTTGTCAGTTTGAATAGTTCAAAACAGCGTTTTTCTATGTTTTTGCAAGTTTAAAACAGCAATTTTATAGTAATTTCTCATAAATCGTTGTTTCGCACGAAAGAAACTTGAATTTGTCAGTTTGAATAGTTGAAAACATCGTTTTTCAATGTTTTTGCAAGTTTAAAACAGCAATTTTAACGGGATTTCACAAAAATCCACCGTTTCCAACGTAAGAAACATGAATTTGTCAGTTTGAATAGTTCAAAACAGCGTTTTTCTATGTTTTTGCAAGTTTAAAACAGCAATTTTATCGTCATTTCTCATAAATCGCCGTTTCACACGAAAGAAACATGAATTTGTCAGTTTGAATAGTTCAAAACAGCGTTTTTCTATGTTTTTGCAAGTTTAAAACAGCAATTTTATAGTAATTTCTCATAAATCGCCGTTTCGCACGGAAGAAACATGAATTTGTCAGTTTGAGTAGTTCAAAACAGCGTTTTTCTATGTTTTTGCAAGTTTAAAACAGCTATTTTATCGTCATTTCTCATAAATCGCCGTTTCACACGAAAGAAACATGAATTTGTCAGGTTAAATAGTTCAAAACAGCGTTTTTCTATGTTTTTGCAAGTTTAAAACAGCAATTTTATCGTAATTTCTCATAAATCGCCGTTTCGCACGGAAGAAACATGATTTTGTCAGTTTGAATAGTTGAAAACAGCGTTTTTCAATGTTTTTGCAAGTTTAAAACAGCAATTTTATCGTGATTTCACTAAAATCCACCGTTTGGAACGTAAGAAACATGAATTTATCAGTTTGAATAGTTGAAAACAGCGTTTTTCTATGTTTTTGCAAGTTTAAAACAGCAATTTTATCGTCATTTCTCATAAATCGCCGTTTCGCACGAAAGAAACATGAATTTGTCAGTTTGAATAGTTCAAAACAGCGTTTTTTTATGTTTTTGCAAGTTTAAAACAGCAATTTTATAGTAATTTCTCATAAATCGCCGTTTCGCACGGAAGAAACATGAATTTGTAAGTTTGAGTAGTTCAAAACAGCGTTTTTCTATGTTTTTGCAAGTTTAAAACAGCAATTTTATCGTCATTTCTCATAAATCGCCGTTTCACACGAAAGAAACATGAATTTGTCAGTTTGAATAGTTCAAAACAGCGTTTTTCTATGTTTTTGCAAGTTTAAAACAGCAATTTTATCGTAATTTCTTATAAATCGCCGTTTCGCACGGAAGAAACATGATTTTGTCAGTTTGAATAGTTGAAAACAATTTTTTCAATGTTTTTGCAAGTTTAAAACAGCAATTTTATCGTGATTTCACTAAAATCCACCGTTTGGAACGTAAGAAACATGAATTTATCAGTTTGAATAGTTGAAAACAGCGTTTTTCAATGTTTTTGCAAGTTTAAAACAGCAATTTTATCGTGATTTCACAAAAATCCACCGTTTCGAACGTAAGAAACATGAATTTGTCAGTTTGAATAGTTCAAAACAGCGTTTTTCTATGTTTTTGCAAGTTTAAAACAGCAATGTTATCGTAATTTCTCATAAATCGCCGTTTCGCAAGGAAGAAACATGAATTTGTCAGTTAGAATAGTTGAAAACAGCGTTTTTCAATGTTTTTGCAAGTTTAAAACAGCAATTTTATCGTGATTTCACAAAAATTCACCGTTTGGAACGTAAGAAACATGAATTTATTAGTTTGAATAGTTGAAAACAGCGTTTTTCTATGTTTTTGCAAGTTTAAAACAGCAATTTTATCGTCATTTCTCATAAATCGCCGTTTCGCACGAAAGAAACATGAATTTGTCAGTTTGAATAGTTCAAAACAGCGTTTTTCTATGTTTTTGCAAGTTTAAAACAGCAATTTTATCGTCATTTCTCATAAATCGCCGTTTCACACGTAAGAAACATGAATTTGTCAGTTTGAATAGTTCAAAACAGCGTTTTTCTATGTTTTTGCAAGTTTAAAACAGCAATTTTATCGTCATTTCTCATAAATCGCCGTTTCACACGAAAGAAACATGAATTTGTCAGTTTGAATAGTCAAAACAGCGTTTTTCTATGTTTTTGCAAGTTTTAAACAGCAATTTTATCGTCATTTCTCATAAATCGCCGTTTCGCATGAAAGAAACATGAATTTGTCAGTTTGAATAGTTCAAAACAGCGTTTTTCTATGTTTTTGCAAGTTTAAAACAGCAATTTTATCGTCATTTCTCATAAATCGCCGTTTCACACGAAAGAAACATGAATTTGTCCGTTTGAATAGTTCAAAACAGCGTTTTTCTATGTTTTTGCAAGTTTAAAACAGCAATTTTATCGTCATTTCTCATAAATCGCCGTTTCGCACGAAAGAAACATGAATTTGTCAGTTTGAATAGTTCAAAACAGCGTTTTTCTACGTTTTTGCAAGTTTATAACAGCAATTTTATCGTCATTTCTCATAAATCGCCGTTTCGCACAAAAGAAACATGTATTTGTCAGTTTGAATAGTTCAAAACAGCGTTTTTCTACGTTTTTGCAAGTTTAAAACAGCAATTTTATCGTCATTTCTCATAAATCGCCGTTTCGCACAAAAGAAACATGTATTTGTCAGTTTGAATAGTTCAAAACAGCGTTTTTCAATGTTTTTGCAAGTTTAAAACAGCAATTTTATCGTCATTTCTCATAAATCGCTGTTTCACACGAAAGAAACATGAATTTGTCCGTTTGAATAGTTCAAAACAGCGTTTTTCTATGTTTTTGCAAGTTTAAAACAGCAATTTTATCGTCATTTCTCATAAATCGCCGTTTCACAGGAAAGAAACATGAATTTGTCAGTTTGAATAGTTCAAAACAGCGTTTTTCTATGTTTTTGCAAGTTTAAAACAGCAATTTTATCGTAATTTCTCATAAATCGCCGTTTCGCACGGAATAAACATTAATTTGTCAGTTTGAATAGTTGAAAACAGCGTTTTTCAATGTTTTTGCAAGTTTAATACCTCAACCCCAAACCTCAACCCCAAACTCCAAAACTCGAACCCCCAACCCCAAACCTCAAACCCCAAACCTCAAACTTCGAACCTTAAATCCCTAACCTCAAACCCCAAACCTCAACCCCACACCTCAACCCCAAACCTCAACCCCAAACCTCAACCCCAAACCTCAACCCCAAACCTCAACCCTAAACCTCAACCCCAAACCTCAACCCCAAAGCCCAAAACTCGAACCCCCAACCCCAAACCTCAAACCCCAAACCTCAACCCCAAACCTCAAACCTCGAACCCCAAACCTCAAACCTCGAACCCCAAACCCCAAACCTCAAACACCGAACCCCAACCCCAAACCTCAAACCGCGAACCCCAAACCTCAAACACCGAACCCCAAACCCAAACCTCAAACCGCGAACCCCAAACCTCAAACCCCAAACCTCAACCCCAAACATCAAACCTCGAACCCCAAACCACAAATCTGAATTTGTCAGTTTGGATAGTTCAAAACAGCGTTTTCTATGTTTTTGCAAGTTTAAAACAGCAATTTTATCGTGATTTCACAAAAATCCACCATTTCCAACGTAAGAAACATGAATTTATCAGTTTGAATAGTTGAAAACAGCGTTTTTCTATATTTTTGCAAGTTTAAAACAGCAATTTTATCGTGATTTCACAAAAATCCACCGTTTCGAACGTAAGAAACATGAATTTATCAGTTTGAATAGTTGAAAACAGCGTTTTTCTATGTTTTTGCAAGTTTAAAACAGCAATTTTATCGTTATTTCTCATAAATCGCCAGTTCACACGAAAGAAACATGAATTTGCCAGTTTGAATAGTTCAAAACAGCGTTTTTCTATGTTTTTGCAAGTTTAAAACAGCAATTTTATCGTTATATCTCATAAATCACCGTTTCACACGGAAGAAACATGAATTTGTCAGTTTGAATAGTTAAAAACATCGTTTTTCAATGTTTTTGCAAGTTTAAAACAGCAATTTTAACGGGATTTCACAAAAATCCACCGTTTCCAACGTAAGAAACATGAATTTGTCAGTTTGAATAGTTCAAAACAGCGTTTTTCTATGTTTTTGCAAGTTTAAAACAGCAATTTTATCGTCATTTCTCATAAATCGCCGTTTCACACGAAAGAAACATGAATTTGTCAGTTTGAATAGTTCAAAACAGCGTTTTTCTATGTTTTTGCAAGTTTAAAACAGCCATTTTATAGTAATTTCTCATAAATCGCCGTTTCGCACGGAAGAAACATGAATTTGTCAGTTTGAGTAGTTCAAAACAGCGTTTTTCTATGTTTTTGCAAGTTTAAAACAGCTATTTTATCGTCATTTCTCATAAATCGCCGTTTCACACGAAAGAAACATGAATTTGTCAGGTTAAATAGTTCAAAACAGCGTTTTTCTATGTTTTTGCAAGTTTAAAACAGCAATTTTATCGTAATTTCTCATAAATCGCCGTTTCGCACGGAAGAAACATGATTTTGTCAGTTTGAATAGTTGAAAACAGCGTTTTTCAATGTTTTTGCAAGTTTAAAACAGCAATTTTATCGTGATTTCACTAAAATCCACCGTTTGGAACGTAAGAAACATGAATTTATCAGTTTGAATAGTTGAAAACAGCGTTTTTCTATGTTTTTGCAAGTTTAAAACAGCAATTTTATCGTCATTTCTCATAAATCGCCGTTTCGCACGAAAGAAACATGAATTTGTCAGTTTGAATAGTTCAAAACAGCGTTTTTTTATGTTTTTGCAAGTTTAAAACAGCAATTTTATAGTAATTTCTCATAAATCGCCGTTTCGCACGGAAGAAACATGAATTTGTAAGTTTGAGTAGTTCAAAACAGCGTTTTTCTATGTTTTTGCAAGTTTAAAACAGCAATTTTATCGTCATTTCTCATAAATCGCCGTTTCACACGAAAGAAACATGAATTTGTCAGTTTGAATAGTTCAAAACAGCGTTTTTCTATGTTTTTGCAAGTTTAAAACAGCAATTTTATCGTAATTTCTTATAAATCGCCGTTTCGCACGGAAGAAACATGATTTTGTCAGTTTGAATAGTTGAAAACAATTTTTTCAATGTTTTTGCAAGTTTAAAACAGCAATTTTATCGTGATTTCACTAAAATCCACCGTTTGGAACGTAAGAAACATGAATTTATCAGTTTGAATAGTTGAAAACAGCGTTTTTCAATGTTTTTGCAAGTTTAAAACAGCAATTTTATCGTGATTTCACAAAAATTCACCGTTTGGAACGTAAGAAACATGAATTTATCAGTTTGAATAGTTCAAAACAGGGTTTTTCTATGTTTTTGCAAGTTTAAAACAGCAATTTTATCGTCATTTCTCATAAATCACCGTTTCACACGAAAGAAACATAAATTTGTCAATTTGAATAATTCAAAACATCGTTTTTCTATGTTTTTACAAGTTTAAAACAGCAATTTTATCGTAATTTCTCATAAATCGCCGTTTCGCACGGAAGAAACATGAATTTATCAGTTTGAATAGTTGAAAACAGCGTTTTTCTATGTTTTTGCAAGTTTAAAACAGCAATTTTATCGTCATTTCTCATAAATCGCCGTTTCGCACGAAAGAAACATGAATTTGTCAGTTTGATTAGTTCAAAACAGCGTTTTTCTATGTTTTTGCAAGTTTAAAACAGCAATTTTATCGTCATTTCTCATAAATCGCCGTTTCACACGAAAGAAACATGTATTTGTCAGTTTGAATAGTTCAAAACAGCGTTTTTCTACGTTTTTGCAAGTTTAAAACAGCAATTTTATCGTCATTTCTCATAAATCGCCGTTTCGCACAAAAGAAACATGTATTTGTCAGTTTGAATAGTTCAAAACAGCGTTTTTCAATGTTTTTGCAAGTTTAAAACAGCAATTTTATCGTCATTTCTCATAAATCGCTGTTTCACACGAAAGAAACATGAATTTGTCCGTTTGAATAGTTCAAAACAGCGTTTTTCTATGTTTTTGCAAGTTTAAAACAGCAATTTTATCGTCATTTCTCATAAATCGCCGTTTCACAGGAAAGAAACATGAATTTGTCAGTTTGAATAGTTCAAAACAGCGTTTTTCTATGTTTTTGCAAGTTTAAAACAGCAATTTTATCGTAATTTCTCATAAATCGCCGTTTCGCACGGAATAAACATTAATTTGTCAGTTTGAATAGTTGAAAACAGCGTTTTTCAATGTTTTTGCAAGTTTAATACCTCAACCCCAAACCTCAACCCCAAACTCCAAAACTCGAACCCCCAACCCCAAACCTCAAACCCCAAACCTCAAACTTCGAACCTTAAATCCCTAACCTCAAACCCCAAACCTCAACCCCACACCTCAACCCCAAACCTCAACCCCAAACCTCAACCCCAAACCTCAACCCCAAACCTCAACCCCAAACCTCAACCCCAAACCTCAACCCCAAACCTCAACCCCAAACCTCAACCCCAAACCTCAACCCTAAACCTCAACCCCAAACCTCAACCCCAAAGCCCAAAACTCGAACCCCCAACCCCAAACCTCAAACCCCAAACCTCAACCCCAAACCTCAAACCTCGAACCCCAAACCTCAAACCTCGAACCCCAAACCCCAAACCTCAAACACCGAACCCCAACCCCAAACCTCAAACCGCGAACCCCAAACCTCAAACACCGAACCCCAAACCCAAACCTCAAACCGCGAACCCCAAACCTCAAACCCCAAACCTCAACCCCAAACATCAAACCTCGAACCCCAAACCACAAATCTGAATTTGTCAGTTTGGATAGTTCAAAACAGCGTTTTCTATGTTTATGCAAGTTTAAAACAGCAATTTTATCGTGATTTCACAAAAATCCACCGTTTCCAACGTAAGAAACATGAATTTATCAGTTTGAATAGTTGAAAACAGCGTTTTTCTATATTTTTGCAAGTTTAAAACAGCAATTTTATCGTGATTTCACAAAAATCCACCGTTTCGAACGTAAGAAACATGAATTTATCAGTTTGAATAGTTGAAAACAGCGTTTTTCTATGTTTTTGCAAGTTTAAAACAGCAATTTTATCGTTATTTCTCATAAATCGCCAGTTCACACGAAAGAAACATGAATTTGCCAGTTTGAATAGTTCAAAACAGCGTTTTTCTATGTTTTTGCAAGTTTAAAACAGCAATTTTATCGTTATTTCTCATAAATCACCGTTTCACACGGAAGAAACATGAATTTGTCAGTTTGAATAGTTAAAAACATCGTTTTTCAATGTTTTTGCAAGTTTAAAACAGCAATTTTAACGTGATTTCACAAAAATCTACCGTTTCCAACGTAAGAAACATGAATTTATCAGTTTGAATAGTTCAAAACAGCGTTTTTCTATGTTTTTGCAAGTTTAAAACAGCAATTTTATCGTAATTTCTCATAAATCGCCGTTTCGCACGGAAGAAACATGAATTTGTCAGTTTGAATAGTTGAAAACAGCGTTTTTCAATGTTTTTGCAAGTTTAAAACAGCAATTTTATCGTGATTTCACAAAAATCCACCGTTTGGAACGTAAAAAACATGAATTTATCAGTTTGAATAGTTCAAAACAGCGTTTTTCTATGTTTTTGAAAGTTGAAAACAGCAATTTTATCGTCATTTCTCATAAATCGCCGTTTCACACGAAAGAAACATGAATTTGTCAGTTTGAATAGTTCAAAACAGGGTTTTTCTATGTTTTTGCAAGTTTAAAACAGCAATTTTATCGTCATTTCTCATAAATCACCGTTTCACACGAAAGAAACATAAATTTGTCAATTTGAATAATTCAAAACATCGTTTTTCTATGTTTTTACAAGTTTAAAACAGCAATTTTATCGTAATTTCTCATAAATCGCCGTTTCGCACGGAAGAAACATGAATTTGTCAGTTTGAATAGTTGAAAACAGCGTTTTTCTATGTTTTTGCAAGTTTAAAACAGCAATTTTATCGTCATTTCTCATAAATCGCCGTTTCGCAGGAAAGAAACATGAATTTGTCAGTTTGATTAGTTCAAAACAGCGTTTTTCTATGTTTTTGCAAGTTTAAAACAGCAATTTTATCGTCATTTCTCATAAATCGCCGTTTCACACGAAAGAAACATGAATTTGTCAGTTTGAATAGTTCAAAACAGCGTTTTTCTATGTTTTTGCAAGTTTAAAACAGCAATTTTATCGTCATTTCTCATAAATCGCCGTTTCGCACGAAAGAAATATGAATTTATCAGTTTGAATAGTTAAAAACAGCGTTTTTCTATGTTTTTGCAAGTTTAAAACAGCAATTTTATCGTTATTTCTCATAAATCGCCAGTTCACACGAAAGAAACATGAATTTGCCAGTTTGAATAGTTCAAAACAGCGTTTTTCTATGTTTTTGCAAGTTTAAAACAGCAATTTTATCGTTATTTCTCATAAATCGCCGTTTAGCACGGAAGAAACATGAATTTGTCAGTTTGAATAGTTAAAAACATCGTTTTTCAATGTTTTTGCAAGTTTAAAACAGCAATTTTAACGTGATTTCACAAAAATCCACCGTTTCCAACGTAAGAAACATGAATTTATCAGTTTGAATAGTTCAAAACAGCGTTTTTCTATGTTTTTGCAAGTTTAAAACAGCAATTTTATCGTTATTTCTCATAAATCGCCGTTTCGCACGGAAGAAACATGTATTTGTCATTTTGATAGGTTAAAACATCGTTTTTCAATGTTTTTGCAAGTTTAAAACAGCAATTTTATCGTGATTTCACAAAAATCCACCGTTTCCAACGTAAGAAACATGAATTTATCAGTTTGAATAGTTCAAAACAGCGTTTTTCTATGTTTTTGCAAGTTTAAAACAGCAATTTTATCGTAATTTCTCATAAATCGCCGTTTCGCACGGAAGAAACATGAATTTGTCAGTTTGAATAGTTGAAAACAGCGTTTTTCAATGTTTTTGCAAGTTTAAAACAGCAATTTTATCGTGATTTCACAAAAATCCACCGTTTGGAACGTAAAAAACATGAATTTATCAGTTTGAATAGTTCAAAACAGCGTTTTTCTATGTTTTTGCAAGTTTAAAACAGCAATTTTATCGTGATTTCACAAAAATCCACCGTTTCGAACGTAAGAAACATGAATTTATCAGTTTGAATAGTTCAAAACAGCGTTTTTCTATGTTTTTGCAAGTTTAAAACAGCAATTTTATCGTTATTTCTCATAAATCGCCGTTTCGCACGGAAGAAACATGTATTTGTCATTTTGATAGGTTAAAACATCGTTTTTCAATGTTTTTGCAAGTTTAAAACAGCAATTTTATCGTGATTTCACAAAAATCCACCGTTTCCAACGTAAGAAACATGAATTTATCAGTTTGAATAGTTCAAAACAGCGTTTTTCTATGTTTTTGCAAGTTTAAAACAGCAATTTTATCGTAATTTCTCATAAATCGCCGTTTCGCACGGAAGAAACATGAATTTGTCAGTTTGAATAGTTGAAAACAGCGTTTTTCAATGTTTTTGCAAGTTTAAAACAGCAATTTTATCGTGATTTCACAAAAATCCACCGTTTGGAACGTAAAAAACATGAATTTATCAGTTTGAATAGTTCAAAACAGCGTTTTTCTATGTTTTTGCAAGTTGAAAACAGCAATTTTATCGTCATTTCTCATAAATCGCCGTTTCACACGAAAGAAACATGAATTTGTCAGTTTGAATAGTTCAAAACAGGGTTTTTCTATGTTTTTGCAAGTTTAAAACAGCAATTTTATCGTAATTTCTCATAAATCGCCGTTTCGCACGGAAGAAACATGAATTTATCAGTTTGAATAGTTGAAAACAGCGTTTTTCTATGTTTTTTGCAAGTTTAAAACAGCAATTTTATCGTCATTTCTCATAAATCGCCGTTTCGCACGAAAGAAACATGAATTTGTCAGTTTGATTAGTTCAAAACAGCGTTTTTCTATGTTTTTGCAAGTTTAAAACAGCAATTTTATCGTCATTTCTCATAAATCGCCGTTTCACACGAAAGAAACATGAATTTGTCAGTTTGAATAGTTCAAAACAGCGTTTTTCTATGTTTTTGCAAGTTTAAAACAGCAATTTTATCGTCATTTCTCATAAATCGCCGTTTCGCACGAAAGAAATATGAATTTATCAGTTTGAATAGTTAAAAACAGCGTTTTTCTATGTTTTTGCAAGTTTAAAACAGCAATTTTATCGTTATTTCTCATAAATCGCCAGTTCACACGAAAGAAACATGAGTTTGCCAGTTTGAATAGTTCAAAACAGCGTTTTTCTATGTTTTTGCAAGTTTAAAACAGCAATTTTATCGTTATTTCTCATAAATCGCCGTTTCGCACGGAAGAAACATAAATTTGTCAGTTTGAATAGTTAAAAACATCGTTTTTCAATGTTTTTGCAAGTTTAAAACAGCAATTTTAACGTGATTTCACAAAAATCCACCGTTTCCAACGTAAGAAACATGAATTTATCAGTTTGAATAGTTCAAAACAGCGTTTTTCTATGTTTTTGCAAGTTTAAAACAGCAAATTTATCGTAATTTCTCATAAATCGCCGTTTCGCACGGAAGAAACATGAATTTGTCAGTTTGAATAGTTGAAAACAGCGTTTTTCAATGTTTTTGCAAGTTTAAAACAGCAATTTTATCGTGATTTCACAAAAATCCACCGTTTGGAACGTAAAAAACATGAATTTATCAGTTTGAATAGTTCAAAACAGCGTTTTTCTATGTTTTTGCAAGTTGAAAACAGCAATTTTATCGTCATTTCTCATAAATCGCCGTTTCACACGAAAGAAACATGAATTTGTCAGTTTGAATAGTTCAAAACAGGGTTTTTCTATGTTTTTGCAAGTTTAAAACAGCAATTTTATCGTCATTTCTCATAAATCACCGTTTCACACGAAAGAAACATAAATTTGTCAATTTGAATAATTCAAAACATCGTTTTTCTATGTTTTTACAAGTTTAAAACAGCAATTTTATCGTAATTTCTCATAAATCGCCGTTTCGCACGGAAGAAACATGAATTTATCAGTTTGAATAGTTGAAAACAGCGTTTTTCTATGTTTTTGCAAGTTTAAAACAGCAATTTTATCGTCATTTCTCATAAATCGCCGTTTCGCACGAAAGAAACATGAATTTGTCAGTTTGATTAGTTCAAAACAGCGTTTTTCTATGTTTTTGCAAGATTAAAACAGCAATTTTATCGTCATTTCTCATAAATCGCCGTTTCACACGAAAGAAACATGAATTTGTCAGTTTGAATAGTTCAAAACAGCGTTTTTCTATGTTTTTGCAAGTTTAAAACAGCAATTTTATCGTCATTTCTCATAAATCGCCGTTTCGCACGAAAGAAATATGAATTTATCAGTTTGAATAGTTAAAAACAGCGTTTTTCTATGTTTTTGCAAGTTTAAAACAGCAATTTTATTGTCATTTCTCATAAATCGCTGTTTCACGCGAAAGAAACATGAATTTGTCAGTTTAAATAGTTCAAAACAGCGTTTTTCTATGTTTTTGCAAGTTTAAAACAGCAATTTTATAGTAATTTCTCATAAATCGTTGTTTCGCACGGAAGAAACATGAATTTGTCAGTTTGAATAGTTGAAAACATCGTTTTTCAATGTTTTTGCAAGTTTAAAACAGCAATTTTAACGGGATTTCACAAAAATCAACCGTTTCCAACATAAGAAACATGAATTTGTCAGTTTGAATAGTTCAAAACAGCGTTTTTCTATGTTTTTGCAAGTTTAAAACAGCAATTTTATCGTCATTTCTCATAAATCGCCGTTTCACACGAAAGAAACATGAATTTGTCAGTTTGAATAGTTCAAAACAGCGTTTTTCTATGTTTTTGCAAGTTTAAAACAGCAATTTTATAGTAATTTCTCATAAATCGCCGTTTCGCACGGAAGAAACATGAATTTGTCAGTTTGAGTAGTTCAAAACAGCGTTTTTCTATGTTTTTGCAAGTTTAAAACAGCTATTTTATCGTCATTTCTCATAAATCGCCGTTTCACACGAAAGAAACATGAATTTGTCAGTTTGAATAGTTCAAAACAGCGTTTTTCTATGTTTTTGCAAGTTTAAAACAGCAATTTTATCGTAATTTCTCATAAATCGCCGTTTCGCACGGAAGAAACATGATTTTGTCAGTTTGAATAGTTGAAAACAGCGTTTTTCAATGTTTTTGCAAGTTTAAAACAGCATATTTATCGTGATTTTACTAAAATCCACCGTTTGGAACGTAAGAAACATGAATTTATCAGTTTGAATAGTTGAAAACAGCGTTTTTCTATGTTTTTGCAAGTTTAAAACAGCAATTTTATCGTCATTTCTCATAAATCGCCGTTTCGCACGAAAGAAACATGAATTTGTCAGTTTGAATAGTTCAAAACAGCGTTTTTCTATGTTTTTGCAAGTTTAAAACAGCAATTTTATAGTAATTTCTCATAAATCGCCGTTTCGCACGGAAGAAACATGAATTTCTAAGTTTGAGTAGTTCAAAACAGAGTTTTTCTATGTTTTTGCAAGTTTAAAACAGCAATTTTATCGTGATTTCACTAAAATCCACCGTTTGGAACGTAAGAAACATGAATTTATCAGTTTGAATAGTTGAAAACAGCGTTTTTCAATGTTTTTGCAAGTTTAAAACAGCAATTTTATCGTGATTTCACAAAAATCCACCGTTTCGAACGTAAAAAACATGAATTTATCAGTTTGAATAGTTGAAAACAGCGTTTTTCTATGTTTTTGCAAGTTTAAAACAGCAATTTTATCGTCATTTCTCATAAATCGCCGTTTCGCACGAAGAAACATAAATTTGTCAGTTTGAATAGTTCAAAACAGCGTTTTTCTATGTTTTTGCAAGATTAAAACAGCAATTTTATCGTCATTTCTCATAAATCGCCGTTTCACACGAAAGAAACAGGAATTTGTCAGTTTGAATAGTTCAAAACAGCGTTTTTCTATGTTTTTGCAAGTTTAAAACAGCAATTTTATCGTCATTTCTCATAAATCGCCGTTTCGCACGAAAGAAACATGAATTTGTCAGTTTGAATAGTTCAAAACAGCGTTTTTCTATGTTTTTGCAAGTTTAAAACAGCAATTTTATCGTCATTTCTCATAAATCGCCGTTTAACACGAAAGAAACATAAATTTGTCAGTTTGAATAGTTCAAAACAGCGTTTCTCTATGTTTTTGCAAGTTTAAAACAGCAATTTTATCGTCATTTATCATAAATCGCCGTTTCGCACGGAAGAAACATGATTTTGTCAGTTTGAATAGTTGAAAACAGCGTTTTTCAATGTTTTTGCCAGTTTAAAACAGCAATTTTATCGTGATTTTACTAAAATCCACCGTTTGGAACGTAAGAAACATGAATTTATCAGTTTGAATAGTTGAAAACAGCGTTTTTCAATGTTTTTGCAAGTTTAAAACAGCAATTTTATCGTGATTTGACAAAAATCCACCGTTTCGAACGTACGAAACATGAATTTATCAGTTTGAATAGTTGAAAACAGCGTTTTTCTATGTTTTTGCAAGTTTAAAACAGCAATTTTATCGTCATTTCTCATAAATCACCGTTTCGCACGAAGAAACATAAATTTGTCAGTTTGAATAGTTCAAAACAGCGTTTTTCTATGTTTTTGCAAGATTAAAACAGCAATTTTATCGTCATTTCTCATAAATCGCCGTTTCACACGAAAGAAACACGAATTTGTCAGTTTGAATAGTTCAAAACAGCGTTTTTCTATGTTTTTGCAAGTTTAAAACAGCAATTTTATCGTCATTTCTCATAAATCGCCGTTTCGCACGAAAGAAACATGAATTTGTCAGTTTAAATAGTTCAAAACAGCGTTTTTCTATGTTTTTGCAAGTTTAAAACAGCAATTTTATCGTCATTTCTCATAAATCGCCGTTTAACACGAAAGAAACATGAATTTGTCAGTTTGAATAGTTCAAAACAGCGTTTCTCTATGTTTTTGCAAGTTTAAAACAGCAATTTTATCGTCATTTCTCATAAATCGCCGTTTCACACGAAAGAAACATGAATTTGTCAGTTTGAATAGTTCAAAACAGCGTTTTTCAATGTTTTTGCAAGTTTAAAACAGCAATTTTATCGTGATTTCACAAAAATCCACCGTTTGGAACGTAAGAAACATGAATTTATCTGTTTGAATAGTTGAAAACAGCGTTTTTCTATGTTTTTGCAAGTTTAAAACAGCAATTTTATCGTCATTTCTCATAAATCGCCGTTTCGCACGAAAGAAACATGAATTTGTCAGTTTGAATAGTTCAAAACAGCGTTTTTCTATGTTTTTGCAAGTTTAAAACAGCAATTTTATAGTAATTTCTCATAAATCGCCGTTTCGCACGGAAGAAACATGAATTTGTAAGTTTGAGTAGTTCAAAACAGCGTTTTTCTATGTTTTTGCAAGTTTAAAACAGCAATTTTATCGTGATTTCACTAAAATCCACCGTTTGGAACGTAAGAAACATGAATTTATCAGTTTTAATAGTTGAAAACAGCGTTTTTCAATGTTTTTGCAAGTTTAAAACAGCAATTTTATCGTGATTTCACAAAAATCCACCGTTTCGAACGTAAGAAACATGAATTTATCAGTTTGAATAGTTGAATACAGCGTTTTTCTATGTTTTTCCAAGTTTAAAACAGCAATTTTATCGTCATTTCTCATAAATCGCCGTTTCGCACGAAGAAACATGAATTTGTCAGTTTGAATAGTTCAAAACAGCGTTTTTCTATGTTTTTGCAAGATTAAAACAGCAATTTTATCGTCATTTCTCATAAATCGCCGTTTCATACGAAAGAAACACAAATTTGTCAGTTTGAATAGTTCAAAACAGCGTTTTTCTATGTTTTTGCAAGTTTAAAACAGCAATTTTATCGTCATTTCTCATAAATCGCCGTTTCGCACGAAAGAAACATGAATTTGTCAGTTTGAATAGTTCAAAACAGCGTTTTTCTATGTTTTTGCAAGTTTAAAACAGCAATTTTATCGTCATTTCTCATAAATCGCCGTTTCACACGAAAGAAACATTAATTTGTCAGTTTGAATAGTTCAAAACAGCGTTTTTCTATGTTTTTGCAAGTTTAAAACAGCAATTTTATCGTAATTTCTCATCAATCGCCGTTTCGCACGGAAGAAACATGAATTTATCAGTTTGAATAGTTGAAAACAGCGTTTTTCTATGTTTTTGCAAGTTTAAAACAGCAATTTTATCGTCATTTCTCATAAATCGCCGTTTCGCACAAAAGAAACATGAATTTGTCAGTTTGATTAGTTCAAAACAGCGTTTTTCTATGTTTTTGCAAGTTTAAAACAGCAATTTTATCGTCATTTCTCATAAATCGCCGTTTCACACGAAAGAAACATGAATTTGTCAGTTTGAATAGTTCAAAACAGCGTTTTTCTATGTTTTTGCAAGTTTAAAACAGCAATTTTATCGTCATTTCTCATAAATCGCCGTTTCACACGAAAGAAACATGAATTTGTCAGTTTGAATAGTTGAAAACATCGTTTTTCAATGTTTTTGCAAGTTTAAAACAGCAATTTTAACGGGATTTCACAAAAATCAACCGTTTCCAACGTAAGAAACATGAATTTGTCAGTTTGTATAGTTCAAAACAGCGTTTTTCTATGTTTTTGCAAGTTTAAAACAGCAATTTTATCGTCATTTCTCATAAATCGCCGTTTCACACGAAAGAAACATGAATTTGTCAGTTTGAATAGTTCAAAACAGCGTTTTTCTATGTTTTTGCAAGTTTAAAACAGCAATTTTATAGTAATTTCTCATAAATCGCCGTTTCGCACGGAAGAAACATGAATTTGTAATAGGTGGGTTGTTTCTCGACTGGATGTTGAATGAATAAAAACGAGATGTTGGAGAAGCAGTCAATTTAATAAAATCCAATAAATACACCAACGTTTCAACTGCTAATGAGTCTTCATCAGGGTGCTGATACAAACAAACAAACAATAAATAAACATACATATGTCAAGGTAAGCAGACTTACATAATTGGTTTTTAAAAAATAAAGAATATCATGTAAAAAATTATTTTACAGAAATCTGTCGTCAAAAAAGGATAAAATACACACACAAACATGTTACTTAACAGTCATCAACTAACTGACTTATGCAAGAAGTTTCTAGTGAAGTAAGTGTAAGTTTGAGTAGTTCAAAACAGAGTTTTTCTATGTTTTTGCAAGTTTAAAACAGCAATTTTATCATCATTTCTCATAAATCGCCGTTTCACACGAAAGAAATCATGAATTTGTCAGTTTGAATAGTTCAAAACAGCGTTTTTCTATGTTTTTGCAAGTTTAAAACAGCAATTTTATCGTAATTTCTCATAAATCGCCGTTTCGCACGGTAGAAACATGATTTTGTCAGTTTGAATAGTTGAAAACAATTTTTTCAATGTTTTTGCAAGTTTAAAACAGCAATTTTATCGTGATTTCACTAAAATCCACCGTTTGGAACGTAAGAAACATGAATTTATCAGTTTGAATAGTTGAAAACAGCGTTTTTCAATGTTTTTGCAAGTTTAAAACAGCAATTTTATCGTGATTTCACAAAAATCCACCGTTTCGAACGTAAGAAACATGAATTTATCAGTTTGAATAGTTGAAAACAGCGTTTTTCTATGTTTTTGCAAGTTTAAAACAGCAATTTTATCGTCATTTCTCATAAATCGCCGTTTCGCACGAAGAAACATAAATTTGTCAGTTTGAATAGTTCAAAACAGCGTTTTTCTATGTTTTTGCAAGAATAAAACAGCAATTTTATCGTCATTTCTCATAAATCGCCGTTTCACACGAAAGAAACACGAATTTGTCAGTTTGAATAGTTCAAAACAGCGTTTTTCTATGTTTTTGCAAGTTTAAAACAGCAATTTTATCGTCATTTCTCATAAATCGCCGTTTCGCACGAAAGAAACATGAATTTGTCAGTTTGAATAGTTCAAAACAGCGTTTTTCTATGTTTTTGCAAGTTTAAAACAGCAATTTTATCGTCATTTATCATAAATCGCCGTTTCACACGAAAGAAACATGAATTTGTCAGTTTGAATAGTTCAAAACAGCGTTTTTCTATGTTTTTGCAAGTTTAAAACAGCAATTTTATCGTCATTTCTCATAAATCGCCGTTTCGCACGAAAGAAATATGAATTTATCAGTTTGAATAGTTAAAAACAGCGTTTTTCTATGTTTTTGCAAGTTTAAAACAGCAATTTTATCGTCATTTCTCATAAATCGCCGTTTCACACGAAAGAAACATGAATTTGTCAGTTTGAATAGTTCAAAACAGCGTTTTTCTATGTTTTTGCAAGTTTAAAACAGCAATTTTATAGTAATTTCTCATAAATCGCCGTTTCGCACGGAAGAAACATGAATTTGTCAGTTTGAGTAGTTCAAAACAGCGTTTTTCTATGTTTTTGCAAGTTTAAAACAGCTATTTTATCGTCATTTCTCATAAATCGCCGTTTCACACGAAAGAAACATGAATTTGTCAGTTTGAATAGTTGAAAACATCGTTTTTCAATGTTTTTGCAAGTTTAAAACAGCAATTTTAACGGGATTTCACAAAAATCAACCGTTTCCAACGTAAGAAACATGAATTTGTCAGTTTGTATAGTTCAAAACAGCGTTTTTCTATGTTTTTGCATGTTTAAAACAGCAATTTTATCGTCATTTCTCATAAATCGCCGTTTCACACGAAAGAAACATGAATTTGTCAGTTTGAATAGTTCAAAACAGCGTTTTTCTATGTTTTTGCAAGTTTAAAACAGCAATTTTATAGTAATTTCTCATAAATCGCCGTTTCGCACGGAAGAAACATGAATTTGTAAGTTTGAGTAGTTCAAAACAGAGTTTTTCTATGTTTTTGCAAGTTTAAAACAGCAATTTTATCATCATTTCTCATAAATCGCCGTTTCACACGAAAGAAACATGAATTTGTCAGTTTGAATAGTTCAAAACAGCGTTTTTCTATGTTTTTGCAAGTTTAAAACAGCAATTTTATCGTAATTTCTCATAAATCGCCGTTTCGCACGGTAGAAACATGATTTTGTCAGTTTGAATAGTTGAAAACAATTTTTTCAATGTTTTTGCAAGTTTAAAACAGCAATTTTATCGTGATTTCACTAAAATCCACCGTTTGGAACGTAAGAAACATGAATTTATCAGTTTGAATAGTTGAAAACAGCGTTTTTCAATGTTTTTGCAAGTTTAAAACAGCAATTTTATCGTGATTTCACAAAAATCCACCGTTTCGAACGTAAGAAACATGAATTTATCAGTTTGAATAGTTGAAAACAGAGTTTTTCTATGTTTTTGCAAGTTTAAAACAGCAATTTTATCATCATTTCTCATAAATCGCCGTTTCACACGAAAGAAACATGAATTTGTCAGTTTGAATAGTTCAAAACAGCGTTTTTCTATGTTTTTGCAAGAATAAAACAGCAATTTTATCGTCATTTCTCATAAATCGCCGTTTCACACGAAAGAAACACGAATTTGTCAGTTTGAATAGTTCAAAACAGCGTTTTTCTATGTTTTTGCAAGTTTAAAACAGCAATTTTATCGTCATTTCTCATAAATCGCCGTTTCGCACGAAAGAAACATGAATTTGTCAGTTTGAATAGTTCAAAACAGCGTTTTTCTATGTTTTTGCAAGTTTAAAACAGCAATTTTATCGTCATTTATCATAAATCGCCGTTTCACACGAAAGAAACATGAATTTGTCAGTTTGAATAGTTCAAAACAGCGTTTTTCTATGTTTTTGCAAGTTTAAAACAGCAATTTTATCGTCATTTCTCATAAATCGCCGTTTCGCACGAAAGAAATATGAATTTATCAGTTTGAATAGTTAAAAACAGCGTTTTTCTATGTTTTTGCAAATTTAAAACAGCAATTTTATCGTCATTTCTCATAAATCGCTGTTTCACGCGAAAGAAACATGAATTTGTCAGTTTGAATAGTTCAAAACAGCGTTTTCCTATGTTTTTGCAAGTTTAAAACAGCAGTTTTATAGTAATTTCTCATAAATCGTTGTTTCGCACGGAAGAAACATGAATTTGTCAGTTTGAATAGTTGAAAACATCGTTTTTCAATGTTTTTGCAAGTTTAAAACAGCAATTTTAACGGGATTTCACAAAAATCAACCGTTTCCAACGTAAGAAACATGAATTTGTCAGTTTGTATAGTTCAAAACAGCGTTTTTCTATGTTTTTGCAAGTTTAAAACAGCAATTTTATCGTCATTTCTCATAAATCGCCGTTTCACACGAAAGAAACATGAATTTGTCAGTTTGAATAGTTCAAAACAGCGTTTTTCTATGTTTTTGCAAGTTTAAAACAGCAATTTTATAGTAATTTCTCATAAATCGCCGTTTCGCACGGAAGAAACATGAATTTGTCAGTTTGAGTAGTTCAAAACAGCGTTTTTCTATGTTTTTGCAAGTTTAAAACAGCTATTTTATCGTCATTTCTCATAAATCGCCGTTTCACACGAAAGAAACATGAATTTGTCAGTTTGAATAGTTGAAAACATCGTTTTTCAATGTTTTTGCAAGTTTAAAACAGCAATTTTAACGGGATTTCACAAAAATCAACCGTTTCCAACGTAAGAAACATGAATTTGTCAGTTTGTATAGTTCAAAACAGCGTTTTTCTATGTTTTTGCATGTTTAAAACAGCAATTTTATCGTCATTTCTCATAAATCGCCGTTTCACACGAAAGAAACATGAATTTGTCAGTTTGAATAGTTCAAAACAGCGTTTTTCTATGTTTTTGCAAGTTTAAAACAGCAATTTTATAGTAATTTCTCATAAATCGCCGTTTCGCACGGAAGAAACATGAATTTGTAAGTTTGAGTAGTTCAAAACAGAGTTTTTCTATGTTTTTGCAAGTTTAAAACAGCAATTTTATCATCATTTCTCATAAATCGCCGTTTCACACGAAAGAAACATGAATTTGTCAGTTTGAATAGTTCAAAACAGCGTTTTTCTATGTTTTTGCAAGTTTAAAACAGCAATTTTATCGTAATTTCTCATAAATCGCCGTTTCCCACGGTAGAAACATGATTTTGTCAGTTTGAATAGTTGAAAACAATTTTTTCAATGTTTTTGCAAGTTTAAAACAGCAATTTTATCGTGATTTCACTAAAATCCACCGTTTGGAACGTAAGAAACATGAATTTATCAGTTTGAATAGTTGAAAACAGCGTTTTTCAATGTTTTTGCAAGTTTAAAACAGCAATTTTATCGTGATTTCACAAAAATCCACCGTTTCGAACGTAAGAAACATGAATTTATCAGTTTGAATAGTTGAAAACAGAGTTTTTCTATGTTTTTGCAAGTTTAAAACAGCAATTTTATCATCATTTCTCATAAATCGCCGTTTCACACGAAAGAAACATGAATTTGTCAGTTTGAATAGTTCAAAACAGCGTTTTTCTATGTTTTTGCAAGTTTAAAACAGCAATTTTATCGTAATTTCTCATAAATCGCCGTTTCGCACGGTAGAAACATGATTTTGTCAGTTTGAATAGTTGAAAACAATTTTTTCAATGTTTTTGCAAGTTTAAAACAGCAATTTTATCGTGATTTCACTAAAATACACCGTTTGGAACGTAAGAAACATGAATTTATCAGTTTGAATAGTTGAAAACAGCGTTTTTCAATGTTTTTGCAAGTTTAAAACAGCAATTTTATCGTGATTTCACAAAAATCCACCGTTTCGAACGTAAGAAACATGAATTTATCAGTTTGAATAGTTGAAAACAGCGTTTTTCTATGTTTTTGCAAGTTTAAAACAGCAATTTTATCGTCATTTCTCATAATTCGCCGTTTCGCACGAAGAAACATAAATTTGTCAGTTTGAATAGTTCAAAACAGCGTTTTTCTATGTTTTTGCAAGATTAAAACAGCAATTTTATCGTCATTTCTCATAAATCGCCGTTTCACACGAAAGAAACACGAATTTGTCAGTTTGAATAGTTCAAAACAGCGTTTTTCTATGTTTTTGCAAGTTTAAAACAGCAATTTTATCGTCATTTCTCATAAATCGCCGTTTCGCACGAAAGAAACATGAATTTGTCAGTTTGAATAGTTCAAAACAGCGTTTTTCTATGTTTTTGCAAGTTTAAAACAGCAATTTTATCGTCATTTATCATAAATCGCCGTTTCACACGAAAGAAACATGAATTTGTCAGTTTGAATAGTTCAAAACAGCGTTTTTCTATGTTTTTGCAAGTTTAAAACAGCAATTTTATCGTCATTTCTCATAAATCGCCGTTTCGCACGAAAGAAATATGAATTTATCAGTTTGAATAGTTAAAAACAGCGTTTTTCTATGTTTTTGCAAGTTTAAAACAGCAATTTTATCGTCATTTCTCATAAATCGCTGTTTCACGCGAAAGAAACATGAATTTGTCAGTTTGAATAGTTCAAAACAGCGTTTTCCTATGTTTTTGCAAGTTTAAAACAGCAGTTTTATAGTAATTTCTCATAAATCGTTGTTTCGCACGGAAGAAACATGAATTTGTCAGTTTGAATAGTTGAAAACATCGTTTTTCAATGTTTTTGCAAGTTTAAAACAGCAATTTTAACGGGATTTCACAAAAATCAACCGTTTCCAACGTAAGAAACATGAATTTGTCAGTTTGTATAGTTCAAAACAGCGTTTTTCTATGTTTTTGCAAGTTTAAAACAGCAATTTTATCGTCATTTCTCATAAATCGCCGTTTCACACGAAAGAAACATGAATTTGTCAGTTTGAATAGTTCAAAACAGCGTTTTTCTATGTTTTTGCAAGTTTAAAACAGCAATTTTATAGTAATTTCTCATAAATCGCCGTTTCGCACGGAAGAAACATGAATTTGTCAGTTTGAGTAGTTCAAAACAGCGTTTTTCTATGTTTTTGCAAGTTTAAAACAGCTATTTTATCGTCATTTCTCATAAATCGCCGTTTCACACGAAAGAAACATGAATTTGTCAGTTTGAATAGTTGAAAACATCGTTTTTCAATGTTTTTGCAAGTTTAAAACAGCAATTTTAACGGGATTTCACAAAAATCAACCGTTTCCAACGTAAGAAACATGAATTTGTCAGTTTGTATAGTTCAAAACAGCGTTTTTCTATGTTTTTGCATGTTTAAAACAGCAATTTTATCGTCATTTCTCATAAATCGCCGTTTCACACGAAAGAAACATGAATTTGTCAGTTTGAATAGTTCAAAACAGCGTTTTTCTATGTTTTTGCAAGTTTAAAACAGCAATTTTATAGTAATTTCTCATAAATCGCCGTTTCGCACGGAAGAAACATGAATTTGTAAGTTTGAGTAGTTCAAAACAGAGTTTTTCTATGTTTTTGCAAGTTTAAAACAGCAATTTTATCATCATTTCTCATAAATCGCCGTTTCACACGAAAGAAACATGAATTTGTCAGTTTGAATAGTTCAAAACAGCGTTTTTCTATGTTTGTGCAAGTTTAAAACAGCAATTTTATCGTAATTTCTCATAAATCGCCGTTTCGCACGGTAGAAACATGATTTTGTCAGTTTGAATAGTTGAAAACAATTTTTTCAATGTTTTTGAAAGTTTAAAACAGCAATTTTATCGTGATTTCACTAAAATCCACCGTTTGGAACGTAAGAAACATGAATTTATCAGTTTGAATAGTTGAAAACAGCGTTTTTCAATGTTTTTGCAAGTTTAAAACAGCAATTTTATCGTGATTTCACAAAAATCCACCGTTTCGAACGTAAGAAACATGAATTTATCAGTTTGAATAGTTGAAAACAGCGTTTTTCTATGTTTTTGCAAGTTTATAACAGCAATTTTATCGTCATTTCTCATAAATCGCCGTTTCGCACGAAGAAACATAAATTTGTCAGTTTGAATAGTTCAAAACAGCGTTTTTCTATGTTTTTGCAAGATTAAAACAGCAATTTTATCGTCATTTCTCATAAATCGCCGTTTCGCACGAAAGAAATATGAATTTATCAGTTTGAATAGTTAAAAACAGCGTTTTTCTATGTTTTTGCAAGTTTAAAACAGCAATTTTATCGTCATTTCTCATAAATCGCTGTTTCACGCGAAAGAAACATGAATTTGTCAGTTTGAATAGTTCAAAACAGCGTTTTCCTATGTTTTTGCAAGTTTAAAACAGCAGTTTTATAGTAATTTCTCATAAATCGTTGTTTCGCACGAAAGAAACATGAATTTGTCAGTTTGAATAGTTGAAAACATCGTTTTTCAATGTTTTTGCAAGTTTAAAACAGCAATTTTAACGGGATTTCACAAAAATCAACCGTTTCCAACGTAAGAAACATGAATTTGTCAGTTTGTATAGTTCAAAACAGCGTTTTTCTATGTTTTTGCAAGTTTAAAACAGCAATTTTATCGTCATTTCTCATAAATCGCCGTTTCACACGAAAGAAACATGAATTTGTCAGTTTGAATAGTTCAAAACAGCGTTTTTCTATGTTTTTGCAAGTTTAAAACAGCAATTTTATAGTAATTTCTCATAAATCGCCGTTTCGCACGGAAGAAACATGAATTTGTCAGTTTGAGTAGTTCAAAACAGCGTTTTTCTATGTTTTTGCAAGTTTAAAACAGCTATTTTATCGTCATTTCTCATAAATCGCCGTTTCACACGAAAGAAACATGAATTTGTCAGTTTGAATAGTTCAAAACAGCGTTTTTCTATGTTTTTGCAAGTTTAAAACAGCAATTTTATCGTAATTTCTCATAAATCGCCGTTTCGCACGGAAGAAACATGATTTTGTCAGTTTGAATAGTTGAAAACTGCGTTTTTCAATGTTTTTGCAAGTTTAAAACAGCAATTTTATCGTGATTTCACTAAAATCTACCGTTTGGAACGTAAGAAACATAAATTTATCAGTTTGAATAGTTGAAAACAGCGTTTTTCTATGTTTTTGCAAGTTTAAAACAGCAATTTTATCGTCATTTCTCATAAATCGCCGTTTCGCACGAAAGAAACAAAATTTGTCAGTTTGAATAGTTCAAAACAGCGTTTTTCTATGTTTTTGCAAGTTTAAAACAGCAATTTTATAGTAATTTCTCATAAATCGCCGTTTCGCACGGAAGAAACATGAATTTGTAAGTTTGAGTAGTTCAAAACAGAGTTTTTCTATGTTTTTGCAAGTTTAAAACAGCAATTTTATCATCATTTCTCATAAATCGCCGTTTCACACGAAAGAAACATGAATTTGTCAGTTTGAATAGTTCAAAACAGCGTTTTTCTATGTTTTTGCAAGTTTAAAACAGCAATTTTATCGTAATTTCTCATAAATCGCCGTTTCGCACGGTAGAAACATGATTTTGTCAGTTTGAATAGTTGAAAACAATTTTTTCAATGTTTTTGCAAGTTGAAAACAGCAATTTTATCGTGATTTCACTAAAATCCACCGTTTGGAACGTAAGAAACATGAATTTATCAGTTTGAATAGTTGAAAACAGCGTTTTTCAATGTTTTTGCAAGTTTAAAACAGCAATTTTATCGTGATTTCACAAAAATCCACCGTTTCGAACGTAAGAAACATGAATTTATCAGTTTGAATAGTTGAAAACAGCATTTTTCTATGTTTTTGCAAGTTTAAAACAGCAATTTTATCGTCATTTCTCATAAATCGCCGTTTCGCACGAAGAAACATAAATTTGTCAGTTTGAATAGTTCAAAACAGCGTTTTTCTATGTTTTTGCAAGATTAAAACAGCAATTTTATCGTCATTTCTCAAAATCGCCGTTTCACACGAAAGAAACACGAATTTGTCAGTTTGAATAGTTCAAAACAGCGTTTCTCTATGTTTTTGCAAATTTAAAACAGCAATTTTATCGTCATTTATCATAAATCGCCGTTTCGCATAAAAGAAACATGAATTAGTCAGTTTGAATAGTTCAAAACAGCGTTTTTCTATGTTTTTGCAAGTTTAAAACAGCAATTTTATCGTCATTTCTCATAAATCGCCGTTTCACACGAAAGAAACATGGCTTTATCAGTTTGAATAGTTGAAAACAGCGTTTTTCTATGTTTTTGCAAGTTTAAAACAGCAATTTTATCGTCATTTCTCATAAATCGCCGTTTCGCACGAAAGAAACATGAATTTGTCAGTTTGAATAGTTTAAAACAGCGTTTTTCTATGTTTTTGCAAGTTTAAAACAGCAATTTTATAGTAATTTCTCATAAATCGCCGTTTCGCATGGAAGAAACATGAATTTGTAAGTTTGAGTAGTTCAAAACAGCGTTTTTCTATGTTTTTGCAAGTTTAAAACAGCAATTTTATTGTCATTTCTCATAAATCGCCGTTTCACACGAAAGAAACATGAATTTGTCAGTTTGAATAGTTCAAAACAGCGTTTTTCTATGTTTTTGCAAGTTTAAAACAGCAATTTTATCGTAATTTCTCATAAATCGCCGTTTCGCACGGAAGAAACATGATTTTGTCAGTTTGAATAGTTGAAAACAGCGTTTTTCAATGTTTTTGCAAGTTTAAAACAGCAATTTTATCGTGATTTCACTAAAATCCACCGTTTGGAACGTAAGAAACATGAATTTATCAGTTTGAATAGTTGAAAACAGCGTTTTTCAATGTTTTTGCAAGTTTAAAACAGCAATTTTATCGTGATTTCACAAAAATCCACCGTTTCGAACGAAAGAAACATGAATTTATCAGTTTGAATAGTTGGAAACAGCGTTTTTCTATGTTTTTGCAAGTTTAAAACAGCAATTTTATCGTCATTTCTCATAAATCGCCGTTTCGCACGAAGAAACATGAATTTGTCAGTTTGAATAGTTCAAAACAGCGTTTTTCTATGTTTTTGCAAGATTAAAACAGCAATTTTATCGTCATTTCTCATAAATCGCCGTTTCACACGAAAGAAACATGAATTTGTCAGTTTGAATAGTTCAAAACAGCGTTTATCTATGTTTTTGCAAATTTAAAACAGCAATTTTATCGTCATTTATCATAAATCGCCGTTTCGCACGAAAGAAACATGAATTTGTCAGTTTTAATAGTTCAAAACAGCGTTTTTCTATGTTTTTGCAAGTTTAAAACAGCAATTTTATCGTAATTTCTCATCAATCGCCGTTTCACACGAAAGAAACATGAATTTGTCAGTTTGAATAGTTCAAAACAGCGTTTTTCTATGTTTTTGCAAGTTTAAAACAGCAATTTTATCGTAATTTCTCATAAATCGCCGTTTCGCACGGAAGAAACATGATTTTGTCAGTTTGAATAGTTGAAAACAATTTTTTCAATGTTTTTGCAAGTTTAAAACAGCAATTTTATCGTGATTTCACTAAAATCCACCGTTTGGAACGTAAGAAACATGAATTTATCAGTTTGAATAGTTGAAAACAGCGTTTTTCAATGTTTTTGCAAGTTTAAAACAGCAATTTTATCGTGATTTCACAAAAATCCACCGTTTCGAACGTAAGAAACATGAATTTATCAGTTTGAATAGTTGAAAACAGCGTTTGTCTATGTTTTTGCAAGTTTAAAACAGCAATTTTATCGTCATTTCTCATAAATCGCCGTTTCGCACGAAGTAACATAAATTTGTCAGTTTGAATAGTTCAAAACAGCGTTTTTCTATGTTTTTGCAAGATTAAAACAGCAATTTTATCGTCATTTCTCATAAATCGCCGTTTCACACGAAAGAAACACGAATTTGTCAGTTTGAATAGTTCAAAACAGCGTTTTTCTATGTTTTTGCAAGTTTAAAACAGCAATTTTATCGTCATTTCTCATAAATCGCCGTTTCGCACGAAAGAAACATGAATTTGTCAGTTTGAATAGTTCAAAACAGCGTTTTTCTATGTTTTTGCAAGTTTAAAACAGCAATTTTATCGTCATTTCTCATAAATCGCCGTTTAACACGAAAGAAACATGAATTTGTCAGTTTGAATAGTTCAAAACAGCGTTTCTCTATGTTTTTGCAAGTTTAAAACAGCAATTTTATCGTCATTTTTCATAAATCGCCGTTTCGCACGAAAGAAACATGAATTTGTCAGTTTGAATAGTTCAAAACAGCGTTTTTCTATGTTTTTGCAAGTTTAAAACAGCAATTTTATAGTAATTTCTCATAAATCGCCGTTTCGCACGTAAGAAACATGAATTTGTAAGTTTGAGTAGTTCAAAACAGCGTTTTTCTATGTTTTTGCAAGTTTAAAACAGCAATTTTATCGTCATTTCTCATAAATCGCCGTTTCACACGAAAGAAACATGAATTTGTCAGTTTGAATAGTTCAAAACAGCGTTTTTCTATGTTTTTGCAAGTTTAAAACAGCAATTTTATCGTAATTTCTCATAAATCGCCGTTTCGCACGGAAGAAACATGATTTTGTCAGTTTGAATAGTTGAAAACAGCGTTTTTCAATGTTTTTGCAAGTTTAAAACAGCAATTTTATCGTGATTTCACTAAAATCCACCGTTTGGAACGTAAGAAACATGAATTTATCAGTTTGAATAGTTGAAAACAGCGTTTTTCAAAGTTTTTGCAAGTTTAAAACAGCAATTTTATCGTGATTTCACAAAAATCCACCGTTTCGAACGTAAGAAACATGAATTTATCAGTTTGAATAGTTGAAAACAGCGTTTTTCTATGTTTTTGCAAGTTTAAAACAGCAATTTTATCGTCATTTCTCATAAATCGCCGTTTCGCACGGAAGAAACATGAATTTGTCAGTTTGAATAGTTAAAAACATCGTTTTTCAATGTTTTTGCAAGTTTAAAACAGCAATTTTATCGTCATTTCTCATAAATCGCCGTTTCACACGTAAGAAACATGAATTTGTCAGTATGAATAGTTCAAAACAGCGTTTCTCTATGTTTTTGCAAGTTTAAAACAGCAATTTTATCGTCATTTCTCATAAATCGCCGTTTCGCACGAAAGAAACATGAATTTGTCAGTTTGAATAGTTCAAAACAGCGTTTTTCTATGTTTTTGCAAGTTTAAAACAGCAATTTTATAGTAATTTCTCATAAATCGCCGTTTCACACGAAAGAAACACGAATTTGTCAGTTTGAATAGTTCAAAACAGCGTTTTTCTATGTTTTTGCAAGTTTAAAACAGCAATTTTATCGTCATTTCTCATAAATCGCCGTTTCGCACGAAAGAAACATGAATTTGTCAGTTTGAATAGTTCAAAACAGCGTTTTTCTATGTTTTTGCAAGTTTAAAACAGCAATTTTATCGTCATTTCTCATAAATCGCCGTTTCGCACGAAAGAAACATGAATTTGTCAGTTTTAATAGTTCAAAACAGCGTTTTTCTATGTTTTTGCAAGATTAAAACAGCAATTTTATCGTCATTTCTCATAAATCGCCGTTTCACACGAAAGAAACACGAATTTGTCAGTTTGAATAGTTCAAAACAGCGTTTTTCTATGTTTTTGCAAGTTTAAAACAGCAATTTTATCGTCATTTCTCATAAATCGCCGTTTCGCACGAAAGAAACATTAATTTGTCAGTTTGAATAGTTCAAAACAGCGTTTTTCTATGTTTTTGCAAGTTTAAAACAGCAATTTTATCGTCATTTCTCATAAATCGCCGTTTAACACGAAAGAAACATGAATTTGTCAGTTTGAATAGTTCAAAACAGCGTTTCTCTATGTTTTTGCAAGTTTAAAACAGCAATTTTATCGTCATTTCTCATAAATCGCCGTTTCGCACGAAAGAAACATGAATTTGTCAGTTTGAATAGTTCAAAACAGCGTTTTTCTATGTTTTTGCAAGTTTAAAACAGCAATTTTATAGTAATTTCTCATAAATCGCCGTTTCGCACGTAAGGAACATGAATTTGTAAGTTTGAGTAGTTCAAAACAGCGTTTTTCTATGTTTTTGCAAGTTTAAAACAGCAATTTTATCGTCATTTCTCATAAATCGCCGTTTCACACGAAAGAAACATGAATTTGTCAGTTTGAATAGTTCAAAACAGCGTTTTTCTATGTTTTTGCAAGTTTAAAACAGCAATTTTATCGTAATTTCTCATAAATCGCCGTTTCGCACGGAAGAAACATGATTTTGTCAGTTTGAATAGTTGAAAACAGCGTTTTTCAATGTTTTTGCAAGTTTAAAACAGCAATTTTATCGTGATTTCACTAAAATCCACCGTTTGGAACGTAAGAAACATGAATTTATCAGTTTGAATAGTTGAAAACAGCGTTTTTCAAAGTTTTTGCAAGTTTAAAACAGCAATTTTATCGTGATTTCACAAAAATCCACCGTTTCGAACGTAAGAAACATGAATTTATCAGTTTGAATAGTTGAAAACAGCGTTTTTCTATGTTTTTGCAAGTTTAAAACAGCAATTTTATCGTCATTTCTCATAAATCGCCGTTTCGCACGGAAGAAACATGAATTTGTCAGTTTGAATAGTTAAAAACATCGTTTTTCAATGTTTTTGCAAGTTTAAAACAGCAATTTTATCGTCATTTCTCATAAATCGCCGTTTCACACGAAAGAAACATGAATTTGTCAGTTTGAATAGTTCAAAACAGCGTTTGTTTTTGCAAGTTTAAAACAGCAATTTTATCGTCATTTCTCATAAATCGCCGTTTCACACGAAAGAAACATGAATTTGTCAGTTTGAATAGGCAAAACAGCGTTTAACCTATGTTTTTGCAAGTTTAAAACAGCAATTTTATCGTCATTTCTCATAAATCGCCGTTTCGCACGAAAGAAACATGAATTTGGCCGTTTGAATAGTTCAAAACAGCGTTTTTCTATGTTTTTGCAAGTTTAAAACAGCAATTTTATCGTCATTTCTCATAAATCGCCGTTTCACACGAAAGAAACATGAATTTGCCAGTTTGAATAGTTCAAAACAGCGTTTTTCTATGTTTTTGCAAGTTTAAAACAGCAATTTTATCGTAATTTCTCATAAATCGCCGTTTCGCACGGAAGAAACATAAATTTGTCAGTTTGAATAGTTGAAACAGCGTTTTTCAATGTTTTTGCAAGTTTAAAACAGCAATTTTATCGTGATTTCACAAAAATCCACCGTTTGGAACGTAAGAAACAATAATTTATCAGTTTGAATAGTTGAAAACAGCGTTTTTCTATGTTTTTGCAAGTTTAAAACAGCAATTTTATCGTCATTTCTCATAAATCGCCGTTTCGCACGAAAGAAACATGAATTTGTCCGTTTGAATAGTTCAAAACAGCGTTTTTCTATGTTTTTGCAAGTTTAAAACAGCAATTTTATCGTCATTTCTCATAAATCGCCGTTTCACACGAAAGAAACATGAATTTGCCAGTTTGAATAGTTCAAAACAGCGTTTTTCTATGTTTTTGCAAGTTTAAAACAGCAATTTTATCGTAATTTCTCATAAATCGCCGTTTCGCACGGAAGAAACATAAATTTGTCAGTTTGAATAGTTGAAACAGCGTTTTTCAATGTTTTTGCAAGTTTAAAACAGCAATTTTATCGTGATTTCACAAAAATCCACCGTTTGGAACGTAAGAAACATGAATTTATCAGTTTGAATAGTTGAAAACAGCGTTTTTCTATGTTTTTGCAAGTTTAAAACAGCAATTTTATCGTCATTTCTCATAAATCGCCGTTTCGCACGAAAGAAACATGAATTTGTCAGTTTGAATAGTTCAAAACAGCGTTTTTCTATGTTTTTGCAAGTTTAAAACAGCAATTTTATCGTCATTTCTCATAAATCGCCGTTTCACACGTAAGAAACTTGAATTTGTCAGTTTGAATAGTTCAAAACAGCGTTTTTCTATGTTTTTGCAAGTTTAAAACAGCAATTTTATCGTCATTTCTCATAAATCGCCGTTTCGCACGAAAGAAACATGAATTTGTCAGTTTGAATAGTTCAAAACAGCGTTTTTCTATGTTTTTGCAAGTTTATAACAGCAATTTTATAGTAATATCTCATAAATCGCCGTTTCGCACGGAAGAAACATGAATTTGTCAGTTTGAGTAGTTCAAAACTGCGTTTTTCTATGTTTTTGCAAGTTTAAAACATCAATTTTATCGTCATTTCTCATAAATCGCCGTTTCACACGAAAGAAACATGAATTTTTCAGTTTGAATAGTTCAAAACAGCGTTTTTCTATGTTTTTGCAAGTTTATAACAGCAATTTTATAGTAATTTCTCATAAATCGCCGTTTCGCATGGAAGAAACATGAATTTGTCAGTTTGAGTAGTTCAAAACAGCGTTTTTCTATGTTTTTGCAAGTTTAAAACAGCAATTTTATCGTCATTTCTCATAAATCGCCGTTTCACACGAAAGAAACATGAATTTGTCAGTTTTAATAGTTCAAAACAGCGTTTTTCTATGATTTTGCAAGTTTAAAACAGCAATTTTATCGTCATTTCTCATAAATCGCCGTTTCACACGAAAGAAACATGAATTTGTCAGTTTTAATAGTTCAAAACAGCGTTTTTCTATGATTTTGCAAGTTTAAAACAGCAATTTTATCGTCATTTCTCATAAATCGACGTTTCGCACGAAAGAAACATGAATTTGTCAGTTTTAATAGTTCAAAACAGCGTTTTTCTATGATTTTGCAAGTTTAAAACAGCAATTTTATCGTCATTTCTCATAAATCGACGTTTCGCACGAAAGAAACATGAATTTGTCAGTTTGAATAGTTCAAAACAGCGTTTTTCTATGTTTTTGCAAGTTTAAAACAGCAATTTTAACGTCATTTTTCATAAATCGCCGTTTCACACGAAAGAAACATAAATTTGTCAGTTTGAATAGTTCAAAACAGCGTTTTTCTATGTTTTTGCAAGTTTATAACAGCAATTTTATAGTAATTTCTCATAAATCGCCGTTTCGCACGGAAGAAACATGAATTTGTCAGTTTGAGTAGTTCAAAACAGCGTTTTTCTATGTTTTTGCAAGTTTAAAACAGCAATTTTATCGTCATTTATCATAAATCGCCGTTTCGCACGAAAGAAACATGAATTTGTCAGTTTGAGTAGTTCAAAACAGCGTTTTTCTATGTTTTTGCAAGTTTAAAACAGCAATTTTATCGTCATTTCTCATAAATCGCCGTTTCACACGAAAGAAACATGAATTTGTCAGTTTGAATAGTTCAAAACAGCGTTTTTCTATGTTTTTGCAAGTTTATAACAGCAATTTTATCGTCATTTATCATAAATCGCCGTTTCGCACGAAAGAAACATGAATTTGTCAGTTTGAGTAGTTCAAAACAGCGTTTTTCTATGTTTTTGCAAGTTTAAAACAGCAATTTTATCGTCATTTCTCATAAATCGCCGTTTCACACGAAAGAAACATGAATTTGTCAGTTTGAATAGTTCAAAACAGCGTTGTTCTATGTTTTTGCAAGTTTAAAACAGCAATTTTATCGTAATTTCTCATAAATCGCCGTTTCGCACGGAAGAAACATGAATAAGCATAAGTTAGCTCATATATATACATGGGAGAATGTAAGTACGAATAGACGTAGTGTGATTGATTTTGTTTTGTATGATGAGCGCTTGAGGAGTTTGGTTGTTGATACGCGTGTGAAAAGAGGGGCTGAGCTTGGAACGAATGACCATTATTTGGTTGTGTCGCGTATACGTCTAGGTAAGTGTTGGAGAATGAGGGTACAAGGTTCTGGGAGCTTGTTTCGTGTGAAATCCAATG
Organism: Poecilus cupreus; assembly: GCA_963942605.1. Lineage (NCBI taxonomy): Eukaryota > Metazoa > Arthropoda > Insecta > Coleoptera > Carabidae > Poecilus > Poecilus cupreus. The sequence goes on from CAWWDY010002543.1 coordinate 43,753, forward strand.
TTTTGCAGAATGAGGATGTTCGAGGGTTATTTGTAGAGAAATTGAACGAATCTTTGCCTGAATGTGAGCCTAATTTTGATTGTTGCATAAATGATGTTTGGGTGAAATTTAAGGGCATTGTCCTTCAATGTGCGAAAGAAATTTGTGGTGAATGTAAGTTAGGCTGTCGTTCGAGGAATGCATGGTGGAATGAAGAAGTGAAAGAAGCGATTGAGGAGAAAAAGAGGGCGTATTTGAGATTTTTGAATGTGAAGGATGTACCAGGAACTTTGCGTGATGAATGCCTGATGGAATACAAGAGGAAGAATAAATGTGTCAAGAGAGTCGTAAGAGAAAGTAAGGCACGTTTTGATGAATTGATGAGTGAAAGATTAACGAATGATTTTAGTATGAATAAGAGAATGTTTTGGCAGACTGTAAAGAGATTGAGAGGTGGGAGTACAAGACCAGTGAAAGCAATTAAGAGTGCGAATGGTGATTTGTTGTGGAATGAGTCAGATGTTAGGAATAGATGGTGTGAGTATTTTAAGGAATTGTATGGTGGTGTAAATGGAGTGAATAATAGAAAAGGAAATGCAAGAAATGCTAGAAACGTTGAATGGGATATAGATGAAGGTGATGTCAGCTTTGCATTGATGCGTCTAAAGAATGGTAAGGCTCCCGGTTTGGATGGCATAACAAATGAAATGTTGAAATATGGTGGTGAAAGATTATTTGATTGGCTAGTTTATTTGTTCAGATTTTGTTTGAAACGGTGCGTGGCTCCTGATGATTGGAAACGTGCTGTTATTTGTCCTTTATTTAAAGGCAAAGGCAGTTCGAGTGAATGTACAAATTTTCGAGCGATAAGTTTATTGAGTGTGGTAGGGAAGTTGTATGGAAAAATCCTAATTCATAAGGTGCGAGCCTTAACAATTTCGAAGTTAAGTGGTATGCAAGGAGGTTTTTTGCCTGAGAGAGGTTGTGTAGATCAATTGTTTTCTCTTCGAATGATTGTTGAGAAGTCACTTGATAAGAACAAAAAGGTGTTCTGTGGCTTTCTCGACTTAAAGAAAGCGTATGACAGTGTTCTTCGAGAGACTATGTGGGATGTACTTGTAGAGTACGGTGTGGATGGTAATTTGTTGGGAGCGATTCGAGCGTTGTATGAAGGAAGTGAGGCTGAGGTGAGAGTTGATGGCAGATTGAGTGATTGGTTTCGTATAGATGTTGGTGTGAAACAGGGTTGTGGAATGTCTCCTTGGTTGTTTAATTTGTATATGGATGTGTTGTTACGAAAAGCATTGAATGGAACGGATGGTGTACGTATTGGTGGACGTGTAGTGCCTGCGTTAGCTTATGCGGATGATGTTGTTGTGTTGGGTGAAACTGAGGAGCAATTGAGAAGAATGATTGCGAGCATAAATGAAGTAGGGAAAGGTTTAAATCTGCTATTGAATGTCGATAAATGTAAAGTGTTGGTGTTTGAGAAGAATGATTTGGTGACTGATTGTAATGTTTCAGTGAATGGTGTGAGACTGGAACAAGTGAATGAATTTGTATATTTGGGTAGTATGTTCTCGAGGGATGGACGTATTGACCGGGAGATTGAAAGGCGAGTGTCTGCAGGGTGCAAGGTATTGGGTGCTCTGGGTACATTTGCTCGAAACGTGAATGTATCTAGAGATGCTCGATTGAGTGTTTATAATGGTGTGTTAGTGCCTACATTGATGTATGGTTCTGAATGTTGGGTATGGATGAAGAAGCATGAACGACGTATAACTGCTGTGGAAATGAGATATTTGAGAGGAGTATGTGGGTATACGAGACGTGATCGTATACGGAATACATTAGTGTATGATGAGTGTGAGATTGAGAAGAATGTTGTTAAGAAAGTGGGAGTGAGTCAGTTGAGGTGGTTTGGACATGTTGAGCGAATGTCGAATGAAAGGTTGGTGAAACTAATATAGGAGGGTGAGATTGAAGGTGAACGATTGCGCGGGCGTCCGAGGAATAACTGGTTGGGTATGATTGATGGTTTGTTGCGTGAACGAATGATTCCGAGTGTGAAGAATAAACGAGCATGTATGAATCGCACTATGAATGTGGACGAGGCGAAAGTAGTGTGTCAGGATAGGAATGTTTGGAGGAGATTGATTGTTGGTTGACTGTTTTTCTGGGTTCGTGCTACCCCACTAAGTGGGACGTAGCGTGATGTTATGTATGTATGTATGTATGTATGAAACATGAATTTGTCAGTTTGAATAGTTGAAAACAGCGTTTTTCAATGTTTTTGCAAGTTTAAAACAGCAATTTTATCGTGATTTCACAAAAATCCACCGTTTCCAACGTAAGAAGCATGAATTTATCAGTTTGAATAGTTCAAAACAGCGTTTTTCTATGTTTTTGCAAGTTTAAAACAGCTATTTTATCGTGATTTCACAAAAATCCACCGTTTCGAACGTAAGAAACATGAATTTATCAGTTTGAATAGTTGAAAACAGCGTTTTTCTATGTTTTTGCAAGTTTAAAACAGCAATTTTATCGTCATTTCTCATAAATCGCCGTTTCGCACGAAAGAAACATGAATTTGTCAGTTTGAATAGTTCAAAACAGCGTTTTTCTATGTTTTTGCAAGTTTAAAACAGCAATTTTATCGTCATTTCTCATAAATCGCCGTTTCACACGAAAGAAACATGAATTTGTCAGTTTGAATAGTTCAAAACAGCGTTTTTCTATGTTTTTGCAAGTTTAAAACAGCAATTTTATAGTAATTTCTCATAAATCGCCGTTTCGCACGGAAGAAACATGAATTTGTCAGTTTGAGTAGTTCAAAACAGCGTTTTTCTATGTTTTTGCAAGTTTAAAACAGCAATTTTATCGTCATTTATCATAAATCGCCGTTTCGCACGAAAGAAACATGAATTTGTCAGTTTGAGTAGTTCAAAACAGCGTTTTTCTATGTTTTTGCAAGTTTAAAACAGCAATTTTATCGTCATTTCTCATAAATCGCCGTTTCACACGAAAGAAACATGAATTTGTCAGTTTTAATAGTTCAAAACAGCGTTTTTCTATGATTTTGCAAGTTTAAAACAGCAATTTTATCGTCATTTCTCATAAATCGACGTTTCGCACGAAAGAAACATGAATTTGTCAGTTTGAATAGTTCAAAACAGCGTTTTTCTATGTTTTTGCAAGTTTATAACAGCAATTTTATAGTAATTTCTCATAAATCGCCGTATCGCACGGAAGAAACATGAATTTGTCAGTTTGAGTAGTTCAAAACAGCGTTTTTCTATGTTTTTGCAAGTTTAAAACAGCAATTTTATCGTCATTTCTCATAAATCGCCGTTTCACACGAAAGAAACATGAATTTGTCAGTTTGAATAGTTCAAAACAGCGTTTTTCTATGTTTTTGCAAGTTTATAACAGCAATTTTATAGTAATTTCTCATAAATCGCCGTTTCGCACGGAAGAAACATGAATTTGTCAGTTTGAGTAGTTCAAAACAGCGTTTTTCTATGTTTTTGCAAGTTTAAAACAGCAATTTTATCGTCATTTATCATAAATCGCCGTTTCGCACGAAAGAAACATGAATTTGTCAGTTTGAGTAGTTCAAAACAGCGTTTTTCTATGTTTTTGCAAGTTTAAAACAGCAATTTTATCGTCATTTCTCATAAATCGCCGTTTCACACGAAAGAAACATGAATTTGTCAGTTTTAATAGTTCAAAACAGCGTTTTTCTATGATTTTGCAAGTTTAAAACAGCAATTTTATCGTCATTTCTCATAAATCGACGTTTCGCACGAAAGAAACATGAATTTGTCAGTTTGAATAGTTCAAAACAGCGTTTTTCTATGTTTTTGCAAGTTTATAACAGCAATTTTATAGTAATTTCTCATAAATCGCCGTATCGCACGGAAGAAACATGAATTTGTCAGTTTGAGTAGTTCAAAACAGCGTTTTTCTATGTTTTTGCAAGTTTAAAACAGCAATTTTATCGTCATTTCTCATAAATCGCCGTTTCACACGAAAGAAACATGAATTTGTCAGTTTGAATAGTTCAAAACAGCGTTTTTCTATGTTTTTGCAAGTTTATAACAGCAATTTTATAGTAATTTCTCATAAATCGCCGTTTCGCACGGAAGAAACATGAATTTGTCAGTTTGAGTAGTTCAAAACAGCGTTTTTCTATGTTTTTGCAAGTTTAAAACAGCAATTTTATCGTCATTTATCATAAATCGCCGTTTCGCACGAAAGAAACATGAATTTATCAGTTTGAGTAGTTCAAAACAGCGTTTTTCTATGTTTTTGCAAGTTTAAAACAGCAATTTTATCGTCATTTTTCATAAATCGCCGTTTCACACGAAAGAAACATGAATTTGTCAGTTTGAATAGTTCAAAACAGCGTTTTTCTATGTTTTTGCAAGTTTATAACAGCAATTTTATAGTAATTTTTCATAAATCGCCGTTTCGCACGGAAGAAACATGAATTTGCCAGTTTGAGTTGTTCAAAACAGCGTTTTTCTATTTTTTTGCAAGTTTAAAACAGCAATTTTATCGTCATTTCTCATAAATCGCCGTTTCACACGAAAGAAACATGAATTTGTCAGTTTGAATAGTTTAAAACAGCGTTTTTCTATGTTTTTGCAAGTTTAAAACAGCAATTTTATCGTAATTTCTCATAAATCGCCGTTTCGCACGAAAGAAACATGAATTTGTCAGTTTGAATAGTTGAAAACAGCGTTTTTCAATGTTTTTGCAAGTTTAAAACAGCAATTTTATCGTGATTTCACAAAAATCCACCGTTTCCAACGTAAGAAGCATGAATTTATCAGTTTGAATAGTTCAAAACAGCGTTTTTCTATGTTTTTGCAAGTTTAAAACAGCTATTTTATCGTGATTTCACAAAAATCCACTGTTTCGAACGTAAGAAACATGAATTTATCAGTTTGAATAGTTGAAAACAGCGTTTTTCTAGTTTTTGCAAGTTTAAAACAGCAATTTTATCGTCATTTCTCATAAATCGCCGTTTCGCACGAAAGAAACATGAATTTGTCAGTTTGAATAGTTCAAAACAGCGTTTTTCTATGTTTTTGCAAGTTTAAAACAGCAATTTTATCGTCATTTCTCATAAATCGCCGTTTCACACGAAAGAAAAATGAATTTGTCAGTTTGAGTAGTTCAAAACAGCGTTTTTCTATGTTTTTGCAAGTTTAAAACAGCAATTTTATCGTCATTTCTCATAAATCGCCGTTTCACACGAAAGAAACATGAATTTGTCAGTTTTAATAGTTCAAAACAGCGTTTTTCTATGATTTTGCAAGTTTAAAACAGCAATTTTATCGTCATTTCTCATAAATCGACGTTTCGCACGAAAGAAACATGAATTTGTCAGTTTGAATAGTTCAAAACAGCGTTTTTCTATGTTTTTGCAAGTTTATAACAGCAATTTTATAGTAATTTCTCATAAATCGCCGTTTCGCACGGAAGAAACATGAATTTGTCAGTTTGAGTAGTTCAAAACAGCGTTTTTCTATGTTTTTGCAAGTTTAAAACAGCAATTTTATCGTCATTTCTCATAAATCGCCGTTTCACACGAAAGAAACATGAATTTGTCAGTTTGAATAGTTCAAAACAGCGTTTTTCTATGTTTTTGCAAGTTTATAACAGCAATTTTATAGTAATTTCTCATAAATCGCCGTTTCGCACGGAAGAAACATGAATTTGTCAGTTTGAGTAGTTCAAAACAGCGTTTTTCTATGTTTTTGCAAGCTTAAAACAGCAATTTTATCGTCATTTATCATAAATCGCCGTTTCGCACGAAAGAAACATGAATTTGTCAGTTTGAGTAGTTCAAAACAGCGTTTTTCTATGTTTTTGCAAGTTTATAACAGCAATTTTATAGTAATTTCTCATAAATCGCCGTTTACCACGGAAGAAACATGAATTTGCCAGTTTGAGTTGTTCAAAACAGCGTTTTTCTATTTTTTTGCAAGTTTAAAACAGCAATTTTATCGTCATTTCTCATAAATCGCCGTTTCACACGAAAGAAACATGAATTTGTCAGTTTGAATAGTTCAAAACAGCGTTTTTCTATGTTTTTGCAAGTTTAAAACAGCAATTTTATCGTAATTTCTCATAAATCGCCGTTTCGCACGGAAGAAACATGAATTTGTCAGATTGAATAGTTGAAAACAGCGTTTTTCAATGTTTTTGCAAGTTTAAAACAGCAATTTTATCGTGATTTCACAAAAATCCACCGTTTCCAACGTAAGAAGCATGAATTTATCAGTTTGAATAGTTCAAAACAGCGTTTTTCTATGTTTTTGCAAGTTTAAAACAGCTATTTTATCGTGATTTCACAAAAATCCACCGTTTCGAACGTAAGAAACATGAATTTATCAGTTTGAATAGTTGAAAACAGCGTTTTTCTATGTTTTTGCAAGTTTAAAACAGCAATTTTATCGTCATTTCTCATAAATCGCCGTTTCGCACGAAAGAAACATGAATTTGTCAGTTTGAATAGTTCAAAACAGCGTTTTTCTATGTTTTTGCAAGTTTAAAACAGCAATTTTATCGTCATTTCTCATAAATCGCCGTTTCACACGAAAGAAACATGAATTTGTCAGTTTGAATAGTTCAAAACAGCGTTTTTCTATGTTTTTGCAAATTTAAAACAGCAATTTTATAGTAATTTCTCATAAATCGCCGTTTCGCACGGAAGAAACATGAATTTGTCAGTTTGAGTAGTTCAAAACAGCGTTTTTCTATGTTTTTGCAAGTTTAAAACAGCAATTTTATCGTGATTTTACAAAAATCCACCGTTTCGAACGTAAGAAACATGAATTTATTAGTTTGAATAGTTGAAAACAGCGTTTTTCTATGTTTTTGCAAGTTTAAAACAGCAATTTTATCGTCATTTCTCATAAATCGCCGTTTCGCACGAAAGAAACATGAATTTGTCAGTTTGAATAGTTCAAAACAGCGTTTCTCTATGTTTTTGCAAGTTTAAAACAGCATTTTTATCGTCATTTCTCATAAATCGCCGTTTCATACGAAAGAATCATGAATTTGTCAGTTTGAATAGTTCAAAACAGCGTTTTTCTATGTTTTTGCAAGTTTAAAACAGCAATTTTATAGTAATTTCTCATAAATTGCCGTTTCGCACGGAAGAAACATGAATTTGTCAGTTTGAGTAGTTCAAAACAGCGTTTTTCTATGTTTTTGCAAGTTTGAAACAGCAATTTTATCGTCATTTCTCATAAATCGCCGTTTCACACGAAAGAAACATGAATTTGTCAGTTTGAATAGTTCAAAACAGCGTTTTTCTATGTTTTTGCAAGTTTAAAACAGCAATTTTATCGCAATTTCTCATAAATCGCCGTTTCGCACGGAAGAAACATGATTTTGTCAGTTTGAATAGTTGAAAACAGCGTTTTTCAATGTTTTTGCAAGTTTAAAACAGCAATTTTATCGTCATTTCTCATAAATCGCCGTTTCACACGAAAGAAACATGAATTTGCCAGTTTGAATAGTTGAAAACAGCGTTTTTCTATGTTTTTGCAAGTTTAAAACAGCAATTTTATCGTGATTTTACAAAAATCCACCGTTTCGAACGTAAGAAACATTAATTTATCAGTTTGAATAGTTGAAAACAGCGTTTTTCTATGTTTCTGCAAGTTTAAAACAGCAATTTTATCGTCATTTCTCATAAATCGCCGTTTCGCACGAAAGAAACATGAATTTGTCAGTTTGAATAGTTCAAAACAGCGTTTTTCTATGTTTTTGCAAGTTTAAAACAGCAATTTTATCGTCATTTCTCATAAATCGCCGTTTCACACGAAAGAAACATGAATTTGTCAGTTTGAATAGTTCAAAACAGCGTTTTTCTATGTTTTTGCAAGTTTAAAACAGCAATTTAATAGTAATTTCTCATAAATCGCCGTTTCGCACGGAAGAAACATGAATTTGTCAGTTTGAGTAGTTCAAAAAAGCGTTTTTCTATGTTTTTGCAAGTTTAAAACAGCAATTTTATCGTGATTTTACAAAAATCCACCGTTTCGAACGTAAGAAACATGAATTTATCAGTTTGAATAGTTGAAAACAGCGTTTTTCTATGTTTTTGCAAGTTTAAAACAGCAATTTTATCGTCATTTCTCATAAATCGCCGTTTCGCACGAAAGAAACATGAATTTGTCAGTTTGAATAGTTCAAAACAGCGTTTCTCTATGTTTTTGCAAGTTTAAAACAGCATTTTTATCGTCATTTCTCATAAATCGCCGTTTCATACGAAAAAATCATGAATTTGTCAGTTTGAATAGTTCAAAACAGCGTTTTTCTATGTTTTTGCAAGTTTAAAACAGCAATTTTATAGTAATTTCTCATAAATTGCCGTTTCGCACGGAAGAAACATGAATTTGTCAGTTTGAGTAGTTCAAAACAGCGTTTTTCTATGTTTTTGCAAGTTTAAAACAGCAATTTTATCGTCATTTCTCATAAATCGCCGTTTCACACGAAAGAAACATGAATTTGTCAGTTTGAATAGTTCAAAACAGCGTTTTTCTATGTTTTTGCAAATTTAAAACAGCAATTTTAGAGTAATTTCTCATAAATCGCCGTTTCGCACGGCAGAAACATGAATTTGTCAGTTTGAGTAGTTCAAAACAGCGTTTTTCTATGTTTTTGCAAGTTTAAAACAGCAATTTTATCGTGATTTTACAAAAATCCACCGTTTCGAACGTAAGAAACATGAATTTATTAGTTTGAATAGTTGAAAACAGCGTTTTTCTATGTTTTTGCAAGTTTAAAACAGCAATTTTATCGTCATTTCTCATAAATCGCCGTTTCGCACGAAAGAAACATGAATTTGTCAGTTTGAATAGTTCAAAACAGCGTTTCTCTATGTTTTTGCAAGTTTAAAACAGCAATTTTATCGTCATTTCTCATAAATCGCCGTTTCGCACGAAAGAAACATGAATTTGTCAGTTTGAATAGTTCAAAACAGCGTTTTTCTATGTTTTTGCAAGTTTAAAACAGCAATTTTATCGTCATTTCTCATAAATCGCCGTTTCACACGAAAGAAACATGAATTTGTCAGTTTGAATAGTTCAAAACAGCGTTTTTCTATGTTTTTGCAAATTTAAAACAGCAATTTTATAGTAATTTCTCATAAATCGCCGTTTCGCACGGAAGAAACATGAATTTGTCAGTTTGAGTAGTTCAAAACAGCGTTTTTCTATGTTTTTGCAAGTTTAAAACAGCAATTTTATCGTGATTTTACAAAAATCCACCGTTTCGAACGTAAGAAACATGAATTTATTAGTTTGAATAGTTGAAAACAGCGTTTTTTCTATGTTTTTGCAAGTTTAAAACAGCAATTTTATCGTCATTTCTCATAAATCGCCGTTTCGCACGAAAGAAACATGAATTTGTCAGTTTGAATAGTTCAAAACAGCGTTTCTCTATGTTTTTGCAAGTTTAAAACAGCATTTTTATCGTCATTTCTCATAAATCGCCGTTTCATACGAAAGAATCATGAATTTGTCAGTTTGAATAGTTCAAAACAGCGTTTTTCTATGTTTTTGCAAGTTTAAAACAGCAATTTTATAGTAATTTCTCATAAATTGCCGTTTCGCACGGAAGAAACATGAATTTGTCAGTTTGAGTAGTTCAAAACAGCGTTTTTCTATGTTTTTGCAAGTTTGAAACAGCAATTTTATCGTCATTTCTCATAAATCGCCGTTTCACACGAAAGAAACATGAATTTGTCAGTTTGAATAGTTCAAAACAGCGTTTTTTCTATGTTTTTGCAAGTTTAAAACAGCAATTTTATCGCAATTTCTCATAAATCGCCGTTTCGCACGGAAGAAACATGATTTTGTCAGTTTGAATAGTTGAAAACAGCGTTTTTCAATGTTTTTGCAAGTTTAAAACAGCAATTTTATCGTCATTTCTCATAAATCGCCGTTTCACACGAAAGAAACATGAATTTGCCAGTTTGAATAGTTGAAAACAGCGTTTTTCTATGTTTTTGCAAGTTTAAAACAGCAATTTTATCGTGATTTTACAAAAATCCACCGTTTCGAACGTAAGAAACATTAATTTATCAGTTTGAATAGTTGAAAACAGCGTTTTTCTATGTTTCTGCAAGTTTAAAACAGCAATTTTATCGTCATTTCTCATAAATCGCCGTTTCGCACGAAAGAAACATGAATTTGTCAGTTTGAATAGTTCAAAACAGCGTTTTTCTATGTTTTTGCAAGTTTAAAACAGCAATTTTATCGTCATTTCTCATAAATCGCCGTTTCACACGAAAGAAACATGAATTTGTCAGTTTGAATAGTTCAAAACAGCGTTTTTCTATGTTTTTGCAAGTTTAAAACAGCAATTTAATAGTAATTTCTCATAAATCGCCGTTTCGCACGGAAGAAACATGAATTTGTCAGTTTGAGTAGTTCAAAAAAGCGTTTTTTCTATGTTTTTGCAAGTTTAAAACAGCAATTTTATCGTGATTTTACAAAAATCCACCGTTTCGAACGTAAGAAACATGAATTTATCAGTTTGAATAGTTGAAAACAGCGTTTTTCTATGTTTTTGCAAGTTTAAAACAGCAATTTTATCGTCATTTCTCATAAATCGCCGTTTCGCACGAAAGAAACATGAATTTGTCAGTTTGAATAGTTCAAAACAGCGTTTCTCTATGTTTTTGCAAGTTTTAAAACAGCATTTTTATCGTCATTTCTCATAAATCGCCGTTTCATACGAAAAAATCATGAATTTGTCAGTTTGAATAGTTCAAAACAGCGTTTTTCTATGTTTTTGCAAGTTTAAAACAGCAATTTTATAGTAATTTCTCATAAATTGCCGTTTCGCACGGAAGAAACATGAATTTGTCAGTTTGAGTAGTTCAAAACAGCGTTTTTCTATGTTTTTGCAAGTTTAAAACAGCAATTTTATCGTCATTTCTCATAAATCGCCGTTTCACACGAAAGAAACATGAATTTGTCAGTTTGAATAATTCAAAACAGCGTTTTTCTATGTTTTTGCAAGTTTAAAACAGCAATTTTATAGTAATTTCTCATAAATTGCCGTTTCGCACGGAAGAAACATGAATTTGTCAGTTTGAGTAGTTCAAAACAGCGTTTTTCTATGTTTTTGCAAGTTTAAAACAGCAATTTTATCGTCATTTCTCATAAATCGCCGTTTCACACGAAAGAAACATGAATTTGTCAGTCTGAATAGTTCAAAACAGCGTTTTTCTATGTTTTTGCAAGTTTAAAACAGCAATTTTATCGTCATTTCTCATAAATCGCCGCTTCGCACGAAAGAAACATGAATTTGTCAGTTTGAATAGTTCAAAACAGCGTTTTTCTATGTTTTTGCAAGTTTATAACAGCAATTTTATAGTAATTTCTCATATATCGCCGTTTCGCACGGAAGAAACATGAATTTGTCAGTTTGAGTAGTTCAAAATAGCGTTTTTCTATGTTTTTGCAAGTTTAAAACAGCAATTTTATCGTCATTTCTCATAAATCGCCGTTTCACACGAAAGAAACATGTATTTGTCAGTTTGAATAGTTCAAAACAGCGTTTTTCTATGTTTTTGCAAGTTTAAAACAGCAATTTTATCGCAATTTCTCATAAATCGCCGTTTCGCACGGAAGAAACATGATTTTGTCAGTTTGAATAGTTGAAAACAGCGTTTTTCTATGTTTTTGCAAGTTTAAAACAGCAATTTTATCGTCATATATCATAAATCGCCGTTTCGCACGAAAGAAACATGAATTTGTCAGTTTGAGTAGTTTAAAACAGCGTTTTTCTATGTTTTTGCAAGTTTAAAACAGCAATTTTATCGTCATTTCTCATAAATCGCCGTTTCACATGAAAGAAACATGAATTTGTCAGTTTGAATAGTTCAAAACAGCGTTTTTCTATGTTTTTGCAAGTTTATAACAGCAATTTTATAGTAATTTCTCATAAATCGCCGTTTCGCACGGAAGAAACATGAATTTGTCAGTTTGAGTAGTTCAAAACAGAGTTTTTCTATGTTTTTGCAAGTTTAAAACAGCAATTTTATCGTCATTTCTCATAAATCGCCGTTTCACACGAAAGAAGCATGAATTTATCAGTTTAAATAGTTCAAAACAGCGTTTTTCTATGTTTTTGCAAGTTTATAACAGCAATTTTATAGTAATTTCTCATAAATCGCCGTTTCGCACGGAAGAAACATGAATTTGTCAGTTTGAGTAGTTCAAAACAGCGTTTTTCTATGTTTTTGCAAGTTTAAAACAGCAATTTTATCGTCATTTCTCATAAATCGCCATTTCACACGAAAGAAACATGAATTTGTCAGTTTGAATAGTTAAAAACAGCGTTTTTCTATGTTTTTGCAAGTTTATAACAGCAATTTTATAGTAATTTCTCATAAATCGCCGTTTCGCACGGAAGAAACATGAATTTGTCAGTTTGAGTAGTTCAAAACAGCGATTTTCTATGTTTTTGCAAGTTTAAAACAGCAATTTTATCGTGATTTCACAAAAATCCACCGTTTCGAACGTAAGAAACATGAATTTATCAGTTTGAATAGTTGAAAATAGCGTTTTTCTATGTTTTTGCAAGTTTAAAACAGCAATTTTATCGTCATTTCTTATAAATCGCCGTTTCGCACGGAAGAAACATGAATTTGTCAGTTTGAGTAGTTCAAAACAGCGTTTTTCTATGTTTTTGCAAGTTTATAACAGCAATTTTATCGTCATTTCTCATAAATCGCCGTTTCACACGAAAGAAACATGAATTTGTCAGTTTGAATAGTTCAAAACAGCGTTTTTCTATGTTTTTGCAAGTTTAAAACAGCAATTTTATCGCAATTTCTCATAAATCGCCGTTTCGCACGGAAGAAACATGATTTTGTCAGTTTGAATAGTTGAAAACAGCGTTTTTCAATGTTTTTGCAAGTTTAAAACAGCAATTTAATCGTGATTTCACTAAAATCCACCGTTTGGAACGTAAGAAACATGAATTTATCAGTTTGAATAGTTGAAAACAGCGTTAGTCTATGTTTTTGCAAGTATAAAACAGCAATTTTATAGTAATTTCTCATAAATCGCCGTTTCGCACGGAAGAAACATGAATTTATCAGTTTGAATAGATGAAAACAGCGTTTTTCTATGTTTTTGCAAGTTTAAAACAGCAATTTTATCGTCATTTCTCATAAATCGCCGTTTCGCACGAAAGAAACATGAATTTATCAGTTTGAATAGATGAAAACAGCGTTTTTCTATGTTTTTGCAAGTTTAAAACAGCAATTTTATCGTCATTTCTCATAAATCGCCGTTTCACATGAAAGAAACATGAATTTGTCAGTTTGAATAGTTCAAAACAGCGTTTTTCTATGTTTTTGCAAGTTTATAACAGCAATTTTATAGTAATTTCTCATAAATCGCCGTTTCGCACGGAAGAAACATGAATTTGTCAGTTTGAGTAGTTCAAAACAGCGTTTTTCTATGTTTTTGCAAGTTTAATACAGCAATTTTATCGTCATTTCTCATAAATCGCCGTTTCACACGAAAGAAGCATGAATTTATCAGTTTAAATAGTTCAAAACAGCGTTTTTCTATGTTTTTGCAAGTTTATAACAGCAATGTTATAGTAATTTCTCATAAATCGCCGTTTCGCACGGAAGAAACATGAATTTGTCAGTTTGAGTAGTTCAAAACAGCGTTTTTCTATGTTTTTGCAAGTTTAAAACAGCAATTTTATCGTCATTTCTCATAAATCGCCATTTTACACGAAAGAAACATGAATTTGTCAGTTTGAATAGTTCAAAACAGCGTTTTTCTATGTTTTTGCAAGTTTATAACAGCAATTTTATAGTAATTTCTCATAAATCGCCGTTTCGCACGGAAGAAACATGAATTTGTCAGTTTGAGTAGTTCAAAACAGCGTTTTTCTATGTTTTTGCAAGTTTAAAACAGCAATTTTATCGTGATTTCACAAAAATCCACCGTTTCGAACGTAAGAAACATGAATTTATCAGTTTGAATAGTTGAAAACAGCGTTTCTCTATGTTTTTGCAAGTTTAAAACAGCAATTTTATCGTCATTTCTCATAAATCGCCATTTCACACGAAAGAAACATGAATTTGTCAGTTTGAATAGTTCAAAACAGCGTTTTTCTATGTTTTTGCAAGTTTATAACAGCAATTTTATCGTCATTTCTCATAAATCGCCGTTTCACACGAAAGAAACATGAATTTGTCAGTTTGAATAGTTCAAAACAGCGTTTTTCTATGTTTTTGCAAGTTTAAAACAGCAATTTTATCGTCATTTATCATAAATCGCCGTTTCGCACAAAAGAAACATGAATTTGTCAGTTTGAGTAGTTCAAAACAGCGTTTTTCTATGTTTTTGCAAGTTTAAAACAGCAATTTTATCGTCATTTCTCATAAATCGCCGTTTCACACGAAAGAAACATGAATTTGTCAGTTTGATAGATCAAAACAGCGTTTTTCTATGTTTTTGCAAGTTTAAAACAGCAATTTTATCGTAATTTCTCATAAATCGCCGTTTCGCACGGAAGAAACATGAATTTGTCAGTTTGAATAGTTGAAAACAGCGTTTTTCAATGTTTTTGCAAGTTTAAAACAGCAATTTTATCGTGATTTCACAAAAATCCACAGTTTGGAACGTAAGAAACATGAATTTATCAGTTTGAATAGTTGAAAACAGCGTTTTTCTATGTTTTTGCAAGTTTAAAACAGCAATTTTATCGTCATTTCTCATAAATCGCCGTTTCGCACGAAAGAAACATGAAATTGTCAGTTTGAATAGTTCAAAACAGCGTTTTTCTATGTTTTTGCAAGTTTAAAACAGCAAGTTTATCGTCATTTCTCATTAATCGCCGTTTCACACGTAAGAAACATGAATTTGTCAGTTTGAATAGTTCAAAACAGCGTTTTTCTATGTTCTTGCAAGTTTAAAACAGCAATTTTATCGTCATTTCTCATAAATCGCCGTTTCACACGAAAGAAACATGAATTTGTCAGTTTGAATAGTTCAAAACAGCGTTTTTCTATGTTTTTGCAAGTTTATAACAGCAATTTTATAGTAATTTCTCATAAATCGCCGTTTCGCACGGAAGAAACATGAATTTGTCAGTTTGAGTAGTTGAAAACAGCGTTTTTCAATGTTTTTGCAAGTTTAAAACAGCAATTTTATCGTGATTTCACTAAAATCCACCGTTTGGAACGTAAGAAACATGAATTTATCAGTTTGAATAGTTGAAAACAGCGTTTGTCTATGTTTTTGCAAGTTTAAAACAGCAATTTTATAGTAATTTCTCATAAATCGCCGTTTCGCACGGAAGAAACATGAATTTATCAGTTTGAATAGATGAAAACAGCGTTTTTCTATGTTTTTGCAAGTTTAAAACAGCAATTTTATCGTCATTTCTCATAAATCGCCGTCTCGCACGAAAGAAACATGAATTTGTCAGTTTGAATAGTTCAAAACAGCGTTTTTCTATGTTTTTGCAAGCTTAAAACAGCAATTTTATCGTCATTTCTCATAAATCGCCGTTTCACACGAAAGAAACATGAATTTGTCAGTTTGAATAGGCAAAACAGCGTTTAACCTATGTTTTTGCAAGTTTAAAACAGCAATTTTATCGTCATTTCTCATAAATCGCCGTTTCGCACGAAAAAAACATGAATTTGTCAGTTTGAATAGTTCAAAACAGCGTTTTTCTATGTTTTTGCAAGTTTAAACCAGCAATTTTATCGTCATTTCTCATAAATCGCCGTTTCACACGAAAGAAACATGAATTTGTCCGTTTGAATAGTTCAAAACAGCGTTTTTCTATGTTTTTGCAAGTTTAAAACAGCAATTTTATCGTCATTTCTCATAAATCGCCGTTTCACACGAAAGAAACATGAATTTGCCAATTTGAATAGTTCAAAACAGCGTTTTTCTATGTTTTTGCAAGTTTAAAACAGCAATTTTATCGTAATTTCTCATAAATCGCCGTTTCGCACGGAAGAAACATGAATTTGTCAGTTTGAATAGTTGAAAACAGCGTTTTTCAATGTTTTTGCAAGTTTAAAACAGCAATTTTATCGTGATTTCACAAAAATCCACCGTTTCCAAAGTAAGAAACATGAATTTATCAGTTTGAATAGTTCAAAACAGCGTTTTTCTATGTTTGTGCAAGTTTAAAACAGCAATTTTATCGTGATTTCACAAAAATCCACCGTTTCGAACGTAAGAAACATGAATTTATCAGTTTGAATAGTTGAAAACAGCGTTTTTCTATGTTTTTGCAAGTTTAAAACAGCAATTTTATCGTCATTTCTCATAAATCGCCGTTTCGCACGAAAGAAACATGAATTTGTCAGTTTGAATAGTTCAAAACAGCGTTTTTTCTATGTTTTTGCAAGTTTAAAACAGCAATTTTAACGTCATTTCTCATAAATCGCCGTTTCACACGAAAGAAACATGAATTTGTCAGTTTGAATAGTTCAAAACAGCGTTTTTCTATGTTTTTGCAAGTTTAAAACAGCAATTTTATCGTCATTTATCATAAATCGCCGTTTCGCACGACAGAAACATGAATTTGTCAGTTTGAGTAGTTCAAAACAGCGTTTTTCTATGTTTTTGCAAGTTTAAAACAGCAATTTTATCGTCATTTCTCATAAATCGCCGTTTCACACGAAAGAAACATGAATTTGTCAGTTTGAATAGATCAAAACAGAGTTTTTCTATGTTTTTGCAAGTTTAAAACAGCAATTTTATCGTAATTTCTCATAAATCGCCGTTTCGCACGGAAGAAACATGAATTTATCAGTTTGAATAGTTGAAAACAGCGTTTTTCTATGTTTTTGCAAGTTTAAAACAGCAATTTTATCGTCATTTCTCATAAATCGCCGTTTCGCACGAAAGAAACATGAATTTGTCAGTTTGAATAGTTCAAAACATCGTTTTTCTATGTTTTTGCAAGTTTAAAACAGCAATTTTAACGTCATTTCTCATAATTCGCCGTTTCGCACGAAAGAAACATGAATTTGTCAGTTTGAATAGTTCAAAACAGTGTTTTTCTATGTTTTTGCAAGTTTAAAACAGCAATTTTATCGTCATTTCTCATAAATCGCCGTTTCACACGTAAAAAACATGAATTTGTCAGTTTGAATAATTCAAAACAGCGTTTATCTATGTTTTTGCAAGTTTAAAACAGCAATTTTATCGTTATTTCTCATAAATCGCCGTTTCACACGAAAGAAACATGAATTTGTCAGTTTGAATAGTTCAAAACAGCGTTTTTCTATGTTTTTGCAAGTTTATAACAGCAATTTTATAGTAATTTCTCATAAATCGCCGTTTCGCACGGAAGAAACATGAATTTGTCAGTTTGAGTAGTTCAAAACAACATTTTTCTATGTTTTTGCAAGTTTAAAACAGCAATTTTATCGTCATTTCTCATAAATCGCCGTTTCACACGAAAGAAACATGAATTTGTCAGTTTGAATAGTTCAAAACAGCGTTTTTCTATGTTTTTGCAAGTTTAAAACAGCAATTTTATCGTAATTTCTCATAAATCGCCGTTTCGCACGGAAGAAACATGAATTTGTCAGTTTGAATAGTTGAAAACAGCGTTTTTCAATGTTTTTGCAAGTTTAAAACAACAATTTTATCGTGATTTCACAAAAATCCACCGTTTCCAACGTAAGAAACATGAATTTATCAGTTTGAATAGTTCAAAACAGCGTTTTTCTATGTTTTTGCAAGTTAAAAACAGCAATTTTATCGTGATTTCACAAAAATCCACCGTTTCGAACGTAAGAAACATGAATTTATCAGTTTGAATAGTTGAAAACAGCGTTTTTCTATGTTTTTGCAAGTTTAAAACAGCAATTTTATCGTCATTTCTCATAAATCGCCGTTTCGCACGAAAGAAACATGAATTTGTCAGTTTGAATAGTTCCAAAGAGCGTTTTTCTATGTTTTTGCAAGTTTAAAACAGCAATTTTATCGTCATTTCTCATAAATCGCCGTTTCACACGAAAGAAACATGAATTTGTCAGTTTGAATAGTTCAAAACAGCGTTTTTCTATGTTTTTGCAAGTTTAAAACAGCAATTTTATCGTGATTTCACAAAAATCCACCGTTTCCAACGTAAGAAACATGAATTTATCAGTTTGAATAGTTTAAAACAGCGTTTTTTTTATGTTTTTGCAAGTTTAAAACAGCAATTTTATCGTGATTTCACAAAAATCCATCGTTTCGAATGTAAGAAACATGAATTTATCAGTTTGAATAGTTGAAAACAGCGTTTTTCTATGTTTTTGCAAGTTTAAAACAGCAATTTTATCGTCATTTCTCATAAATCGCCGTTTCTCACGAAAGAAACATGAATTTGTCAGTTTGAATAGTTCAAAACAGCGTTTTTCTATGTTTTTGCAAGTTTAAAACAGCAATTTTATCGTCATTTCTCATAAATCGCCGTTTCACACGAAAGAAACATGAATTTGTCAGTTTGAATAGTTCAAAACAGCGTTTTTCTATGTTTTTGCAAGTTTAAAACAGCAATTTTATCGTCATTTATTATAAATCGCCGTTTCGCACGAAAGAAACATGAATTTGTCAGTTTGAGTAGTTCAAAACAGCGTTTTTCTATGTTTTTGCAAGTTTAAAACAGCAATTTTATCGTCATTTCTCATAAATCGCCGTTTCACACGAAAGAAACATGAATTTGTCAGTTTGAATAGTTCAAAACAGCGTTTTCTATGTTTTTGCAAGTTTAAAACAGCAATTTTATCGTAATTTCTCATAAATCGCCGTTTCGCACGGAAGAAACATGAATTTGTCAGTTTGAATAGTTGAAAACAGCGTTTTTCAATGTTTTTGCAAGTTTAAAACAGCAATTTTATCGTCATTTCTCATAAATCGCCGTTTCACACAAAAGAAACATGAATTTGTCAGTTTGAATAGTTCAAAACAGCGTTTTTCTATGTTTTTGCAAGTTTATAACAGCAATTTTATAGTAATTTCTCATAAATCGCCGTTTCGCACGGAAGAAACATGAATTTGTCAGTTTGAGTAGTTCAAAACAGCGTTTTTCTATGTTTTTGCAAGTTTAAAACAGCAATTTTATCGTGATTTCACAAAAATCCACCGTTTCGAACGTAAGAAACATGAATTTATCAGTTTGAATAGTTGAAAACAGCGTTTTTCTATGTTTTTGCAAGTTTAAAACAGCAATTTTATCGTCATTTCTCATAAATCGCCGTTTCGCACGAAAGAAACATGAATTTGTCAGTTTGAATAGTTCAAAACAGCGTTTTTCTATGTTTTTGCAAGTTTATAACAGCAATTTTATAGTAATTTCTCATAAATCGCCGTTTCGCACGGAAGAAACATGAATTTGTCAGTTTGAGTAGTTCAAAACAGCGTTTTTCTATGTTTTTGCAAGTTTAAAACAGAAATTTTATCGTCATTTGTCATAAATCGCAGTTTCACACGAAAGAAACATGAATTTGTCAGT
Organism: Poecilus cupreus; assembly: GCA_963942605.1. Lineage (NCBI taxonomy): Eukaryota > Metazoa > Arthropoda > Insecta > Coleoptera > Carabidae > Poecilus > Poecilus cupreus. The sequence continues at coordinate 63,268 of CAWWDY010002543.1, forward strand.
TTGAATAGTTCAAAACAGCGTTTTTCTATGTTTTTGCAAGTTTAAAACAGCAATTTTATCGTAATTTCTCATAAATCGCCGTTTCGCACGGAAGAAACATGAATTTGTCAGTTTGAATAGTTGAAAACAGCGTTTTTCAATGTTTTTGCAAGTTTAAAACAGCAATTTTATCGAGATTTCACAAAAATCCACCGTTTCCAACGTAAGAAACATGAATTTATCAGTTTGAATAGTTCAAAACAGCGTTTTTCTATGTTTTTGCAAGTTTAAAACAGCAATTTTATCGTCATTTCTCATAAATCGCCGTTTCACACGAAAGAAACATGAAATTTGTCAGTTTGAATAGTTCAAAACAGCGTTTTTCTATGTTTTTGCAAGTTTAAAACAGCAATTTTATCGTAATTTCTCATAAATCGCCGTTTCGCACGGAAGAAACATGAATTTGTCAGTTTGAATAGTTGAAAACAGCGTTTTTCAATGTTTTTGCAAGTTTAAAACAGCAATTTTATCGTGATTTCACAAAAATCCACCGTTTCCAACGTAAGAAACATGAATTTATCAGTTTGAATAGTTCAAAACAGCGTTTTTTTTTATGTTTTTGCAAGTTTAAAACAGCAATTTTATCGTGATTTCACAAAAATCCACCGTTTCGAACGTAAGAAACATGAATTTATCAGTTTGAATAGTTGAAAACAGCGTTTTTCTATGTTTTTGCAAGTTTAAAACAGCAATTTTATCGTCATTTCTCATAAATCGCCGTTTCGCACGAAAGAAACATGAATTTGTCAGTTTGAATAGTTCAAAACAGCGTTTTTCTATGTTTTTGCAAGTTTAAAACAGCAATTTTATCGTCATTTCTCATAAATCGCCGTTTCACACGAAAGAAACATGAATTTTTCAGTTTAAATAGTTCAAAACAGCGTTTTTCTATGTTTTTGCAAGTTTAAAACAGCAATTTTATCGTCATTTATCATAAATCGCCGTTTCGCACGAAAGAAACATGAATTTGTCAGTTTGAGTAGTTCAAAACAGCGTTTTTCTATGTTTTTGCAAGTTTAAAACAGCAATTTTATCGTCATTTCTCATAAATCGCCGTTTCACACGAAAGAAACATGAATTTGTCAGTTTGAATAGTTCAAAACAGCGTTTTCTATGTTTTTGCAAGTTTAAAACAGCAATTTTATCGTAATTTCTCATAAATCGCCGTTTCGCACGAAAGAAACATGAATTTGTCAGTTTGAATAGTTGAAAACAGCGTTTTTCAATGTTTTTGCAAGTTTAAAACAGCAATTTTATCGTCATTTCTCATAAATCGCCGTTTCACACAAAAGAAACATGAATTTGTCAGTTTGAATAGTTCAAAACAGCGTTTTTCTATGTTTTTGCAAGTTTATAACAGCAATTTTATAGTAATTTCTCATAAATCGCCGTTTCGCACGGAAGAAACATGAATTTGTCAGTTTGAGTAGTTCAAAACAGCGTTTTTCTATGTTTTTGCAAGTTTAAAACAGCAATTTTATCGTGATTTCACAAAAATCCACCGTTTCGAACGTAAGAAACATGAATTTGTCAGTTTGAATAGTTCAAAACAGCGTTTTTCTATGTTTTTGCAAGTTTAAAACAGCAATTTTATCGTCATTTCTCATAAATCGCCGTTTCACACGAAAGAAACATGAATTTTTCAGTTTAAATAGTTCAAAACAGCGTTTTTCTATGTTTTTGCAAGTTTAAAACAGCAATTTTATCGTCATTTATCATAAATCGCCGTTTCGCACGAAAGAAACATGAATTTGTCAGTTTGAGTAGTTCAAAACAGCGTTTTTCTATGTTTTTGCAAGTTTAAAACAGCAATTTTATCGTCATTTCTCATAAATCGCCGTTTCACACGAAAGAAACATGAATTTGTCAGTTTGAATAGTTCAAAACAGCGTTTTCTATGTTTTTGCAAGTTTAAAACAGCAATTTTATCGTAATTTCTCATAAATCGCCGTTTCGCACGAAAGAAACATGAATTTGTCAGTTTGAATAGTTGAAAACAGCGTTTTTCAATGTTTTTGCAAGTTTAAAACAGCAATTTTATCGTCATTTCTCATAAATCGCCGTTTCACACAAAAGAAACATGAATTTGTCAGTTTGAATAGTTCAAAACAGCGTTTTTCTATGTTTTTGCAAGTTTAAAACAGCAATTTTATCGTGATTTCACAAAAATCCACCGTTTCGAACGTAAGAAACATGAATTTATCAGTTTGAATAGTTGAAAACAGCGTTTTTCTATGTTTTTGCAAGTTTAAAACAGCAATTTTATCGTCATTTCACATAAATCGCCGTTTCGCACGAAAGAAACATGAATTTGTCAGTTTGAATAGTTCAAAACAGCGTTTTTCTATGTTTTTGCAAGTTTATAACAGCAATTTTATAGTAATTTCTCATAAATCGCCGTTTCGCACGGAAGAAACATGAATTTGTCAGTTTGAGTAGTTCAAAACAGCGTTTTTCTATGTTTTTGCAAGTTTAAAACAGCAATTTTATCGTCATTTGTCATAAATCGCCGTTTCACACGAAAGAAACATGAATTTGTCAGTTTGAATAGTTCAAAACAGCGTTTTTCTATGTTTTTGCAAGTTTAAAACAGCAATTTTATGGTAATTTCTCATAAATCGCCGTTTCGCACGGAAGAAACATGAATTTGTCAGTTTGAATAGTTGAAAACAGCGTTTTTCAATGTTTTTGCAAGTTTAAAACAGCAATTTTATCGTCATTTCTCATAAATCGCCGTTTCACACAAAAGAAACATGAATTTGTCAGTTTGAATAGTTCAAAACAGCGTTTTTCTATGTTTTTGCAAGTTTATAACAGCAATTTTATAGTAATTTCTCATAAATCGCCGTTTCGCACGGAAGAAACATGAATTTGTCAGTTTGAGTAGTTCAAAACAGCGTTTTTCTATGTTTTTGCAAGTTTAAAACAGCAATTTTATCGTGATTTCACAAAAATCCACCGTTTCGAACGTAAGAAACATGAATTTATCAGTTTGAATAGTTGAAAACAGCGTTTTTCTATGTTTTTGCAAGTTTAAAACAGCAATTTTATCGTCATTTCTCATAAATCGCCGTTTCGCACGAAAGAAACATGAATTTGTCAGTTTGAATAGTTCAAAACAGCGTTTTTCTATGTTTTTGCAAGTTTATAACAGCATTTTTATAGTAATTTCTCATAAATCGCCGTTTCGCACGGAAGAAACATGAATTTGTCAGTTTGAGTAGTTCAAAACAGCGTTTTTATATGTTTTTGCAAGTTTAAAACAGAAATTTTATCGTCATTTGTCATAAATCGCAGTTTCACACGAAAGAAACATGAATTTGTCAGTTTGAATAGTTCAAAACAGCGTTTTTCTATGTTTTTGCAAGTTTAAAACAGCAATTTTATCGTCATTTATCATAAATCGCCGTTTCGCACGAAAGAAACATGAATTTGTCAGTTTGAGTAGTTCAAAACAGCGTTTTTCTATGTTTTTGCAAGTTTAAAACAGCAATTTTATCGTCATTTCTCATAAATCGCCGTTTCACACGAAAGAAACATGAATTTGTCAGTTTGAATAGTTCAAAACAGCGTTTTCTATGTTTTTGCAAGTTTAAAACAGCAATTTTATCGTAATTTCTCATAAATCGCCGTTTCGCACGAAAGAAACATGAATTTGTCAGTTTGAATAGTTGAAAACAGCGTTTTTCAATGTTTTTGCAAGTTTAAAACAGCAATTTTATCGTCATTTCTCATAAATCGCCGTTTCACACAAAAGAAACATGAATTTGTCAGTTTGAATAGTTCAAAACAGCGTTTTTCTATGTTTTTGCAAGTTTATAACAGCAATTTTATAGTAATTTCTCATAAATCGCCGTTTCGCACGGAAGAAACATGAATTTGTCAGTTTGAGTAGTTCAAAACAGCGTTTTTCTATGTTTTTGCAAGTTTAAAACAGCAATTTTATCGTGATTTCACAAAAATCCACCGTTTCGAACGTAAGAAACATGAATTTATCAGTTTGAATAGTTGAAAACAGCGTTTTTCTATGTTTTTGCAAGTTTAAAACAGCAATTTTATCGTCATTTCACATAAATCGCCGTTTCGCACGAAAGAAACATGAATTTGTCAGTTTGAATAGTTCAAAACAGCGTTTTTCTATGTTTTTGCAAGTTTATAACAGCAATTTTATAGTAATTTCTCATAAATCGCCGTTTCGCACGGAAGAAACATGAATTTGTCAGTTTGAGTAGTTCAAAACAGCGTTTTTCTATGTTTTTGCAAGTTTAAAACAGCAATTTTATCGTCATTTGTCATAAATCGCCGTTTCACACGAAAGAAACATGAATTTGTCAGTTTGAATAGTTCAAAACAGCGTTTTTCTATGTTTTTGCAAGTTTAAAACAGCAATTTTATGGTAATTTCTCATAAATCGCCGTTTCGCACGGAAGAAACATGAATTTGTCAGTTTGAATAGTTGAAAACAGCGTTTTTCAATGTTTTTGCAAGTTTAAAACAGCAATTTTATCGTCATTTCTCATAAATCGCCGTTTCACACAAAAGAAACATGAATTTGTCAGTTTGAATAGTTCAAAACAGCGTTTTTCTATGTTTTTGCAAGTTTATAACAGCAATTTTATAGTAATTTCTCATAAATCGCCGTTTCGCACGGAAGAAACATGAATTTGTCAGTTTGAGTAGTTCAAAACAGCGTTTTTCTATGTTTTTGCAAGTTTAAAACAGCAATTTTATCGTGATTTCACAAAAATCCACCGTTTCGAACGTAAGAAACATGAATTTATCAGTTTGAATAGTTGAAAACAGCGTTTTTCTATGTTTTTGCAAGTTTAAAACAGCAATTTTATCGTCATTTCTCATAAATCGCCGTTTCGCACGAAAGAAACATGAATTTGTCAGTTTGAATAGTTCAAAACAGCGTTTTTCTATGTTTTTGCAAGTTTATAACAGCATTTTTATAGTAATTTCTCATAAATCGCCGTTTCGCACGGAAGAAACATGAATTTGTCAGTTTGAGTAGTTCAAAACAGCGTTTTTATATGTTTTTGCAAGTTTAAAACAGAAATTTTATCGTCATTTGTCATAAATCGCAGTTTCACACGAAAGAAACATGAATTTGTCAGTTTGAATAGTTCAAAACAGCGTTTTTCTATGTTTTTGCAAGTTTAAAACAGCAATTTTATCGTAATTTCTCATAAATCGCCGTTTCGCACGGAAGAAACATGAATTTGTCAGTTTGAATAGTTGAAAACAGCGTTTTTCAATGTTTTTGCAAGTTTAAAACAGCAATTTTATCGTGATTTCACAAAAATCCACCGTTTTTAACGTAAGAAACATGAATTTATCAGTTTGAATAGTTCAAAACAGCGTTTTTCTATGTTTTTGCAAGTTTAAAACAGCAATTTTATCGTCATTTCTCATAAATCGCCGTTTCACACGAAAGAAACATGAATTTGTCAGTTTGAATAGTTCAAAACAGCGTTTTTCTATGTTTTTGCAAGTTTAAAACAGCAATTTTATCGTAATTTCTCATAAATCGCCGTTTCGCACGGAAGAAACATGAATTTGTCAGTTTGAATAGTTGAAAACAGCGTTTTTCAATGTTTTTGCAAGTTTAAAACAGCAATTTTATCGTGATTTCACAAAAAACCACCGTTTCCAACGTAAGAAACATGAATTTATCAAATAAATAATAGTAATAAACTCTCGGTTTTTTTGTTTCAAAAAATAATTTTAATAATTAGTATTGATGTACATTTCGGTTGTTAAACCATCTTCAGAATGACAACAAATAGTGTTCTTACTCTAAATATATAGTAATAACTGTACAGGTATACGAATAGAGGCTTAACAGATTCCCAGAAGCGGGGATTTATAAAGATCTATTTGTTCGTTCATTAAGTTCTTTCCAATAATACTTGCTGTTTGAATTTCCAACGCTTCTAGTAAATCCATTCTTAAACCTTTAGTCTCTCTATGAAGTATTTTAAAATTATCAGTATTACATTTATGGTTGTTTTGTATTAAATGTTTAGCTACGTTCAAAGAATCAATTTTATTGAGTCTCCAGCTGCTTAGATGTTCTTTGAATCTTATGCCGAAATTACGTGAGGTTTTTCCAATATAACTGCAATCACAGTCATTGCAATCAATTTGGTATATACCACTGTTTTTCATTTTATCTCGTTTTTTTATTTTATTGTTAACTAGAATTGATTTTAAATTTCGTTTGTTGTAGAATGCTGTGTGAACTTTAAATGATTTCATATGATTTGCTATTTTTATACTAGTTTTTCCAATAAAATGTAATTTTCTATAGATTTTATTCTTTGCTTCTGGATCCGTAGGTGTATATAATAGCTTCCTGTTCTTAGTTTTAAGTTTCTTTTTTAATATCTTGTAAATGTAGTTTTTGGTATATCCGTTATTTATTGCGATTTGACAAATTGTGTTTAATTCAGTATTAAAATCAGTTTTTGATAATGGAATATTAACTAGCCTGTGAATCATACTTTGAAATGCTGCTGCTTTTATGTTAGGATGGTGTTTTGAACTAGCCGGAATTACTGCGTCTGAAAATGTTTCTTTCCTGTAAATGCTGTATGTGAAATTTTTGTCTCCTCGGGTAATAGATAAATCTAGGAAATTTAGTTTTGAATCCTGTTCTTTTTCTATTGTAAATGTGATATTTTTATTAATGTTGTTTATGTATAATAAAAATTGATCTAGCTGTCTATCTGTACCGGTCCAGAAGCAAATAATATCATCTACGTAACGGTGCCAGAATTTAATATTTTTACAGAGGTTTTTATTCTTATTTAGAAGATCACATTCAAACTTATCCATAAATATATCAGCGAGCAGAGGAGAAAGAGGACTACCCATTGGTAGGCCGTCTAGTTGTTTGAAAAAATTGTCATTAAAATTGAAATAATTTTGTTCTAAGCAAATGTCTAGTGCTGTTAATATTTCTTGTTTTATTATTGGATTGCAAGTTTGCAATTTTTCTTCTATTATGTTTTTTACTTCGTTGATAGGTACAGACGTGAATAAACTTGATACATCAAAAGAGACTAATTTACCATGAGAACTGTATTTCATTTCATTTAATTTTTCGATAAGATCTATGCTATTCTTAATTGTATATTCTGGATTGAAATTTAGATAATTGCGTAAAATTGGAATCAGTGTTTTGCAGAAATTATAAGATGGTGCTTGGATATACGATACCACTGGTCTTATGGGCACATTTTCTTTATGAATTTTTGGCAATCCGTATGTACATGTACAGCCGAAATGTACATCAATACTAATTATTAAAAATATTTTTTAAAACAAAAAAAACCGAGAGTTTATTACTATTATTTATTTGAATATGTTTCAACGAGAGCCAACACACACGTCCATAGAAATTATGAATTTATCAGTTTGAATAGTTCAAAACAGCGTTTTTTTTATGTTTTTGCAAGTTTAAAACAGCAATTTTATCGTGATTTCACAAAAATCCACCGTTTCGAACGTAAGAAACATGAATTTATCAGTTTGAATAGTTGAAAACAGCGTTTTTCTATGTTTTTGCAAGTTTAAAACAGCAATTTTATCGTCATTTCTCATAAATCGCCGTTTCGCACGAAAGAAACATGAATTTGTCAGTTTGAATAGTTCAAAACAGCGTTTTTCTATGTTTTTGCAAGTTTAAAACAGCAATTTTATCGTCATTTCTCATAAATCGCCGTTTCACACGAAAGAAACATGAATTTTTCAGTTTAAATAGTTCAAAACAGCGTTTTTCTATGTTTTTGCAAGTTTAAAACAGCAATTTTATCGTCATTTATCATAAATCGCCGTTTCGCACGAAAGAAACATGAATTTGTCAGTTTGAGTAGTTCAAAACAGCGTTTTTCTATGTTTTTGCAAGTTTAAAACAGAAATTTTATCGTCATTTCTCATAAATCGCCGTTTCACACGAAAGAAACATGAATTTGTCAGTTTGAATAGTTCAAAACAGCGTTTTCTATGTTTTTGCAAGTTTAAAACAGCAATTTTATCGTAATTTCTCATAAATCGCCGTTTCGCACGAAAGAAACATGAATTTGTCAGTTTGAATAGTTGAAAACAGCGTTTTTCAATGTTTTTGCAAGTTTAAAACAGCAATTTTATCGTCATTTCCCATAAATCGCCGTTTCACACAAAAGAAACATGAATTTGTCAGTTTGAATAGTTCAAAACAGCGTTTTTCTATGTTTTTGCAAGTTTATAACAGCAATTTTATAGTAATTTCTCATAAATCGCCGTTTCGCACGGAAGAAACATGAATTTGTCAGTTTGAGTAGTTCAAAACAGCGTTTTTCTATGTTTTTGCAAGTTTAAAACAGCAATTTTATCGTGATTTCACAAAAATCCACCGTTTCGAACGTAAGAAACATGAATTTATCAGTTTGAATAGTTGAAAACAGCGTTTTTCTATGTTTTTGCAAGTTTAAAACAGCAATTTTATCGTCATTTCACATAAATCGCCGTTTCGCACGAAAGAAACATGAATTTGTCAGTTTGAATAGTTCAAAACAGCGTTTTTCTATGTTTTTGCAAGTTTATAACAGCAATTTTATAGTAATTTCTCATAAATCGCCGTTTCGCACGGAAGAAACATGAATTTGTCAGTTTGAGTAGTTCAAAACAGCGTTTTTCTATGTTTTTGCAAGTTTAAAACAGCAATTTTATCGTTATTTGTCATAAATCGCCGTTTCACACGAAAGAAACATGAATTTGTCAGTTTGAATAGTTCAAAACAGCGTTTTTCTATGTTTTTGCAAGTTTAAAACAGCAATTTTATGGTAATTTCTCATAAATCGCCGTTTCGCACGGAAGAAACATGAATTTGTCAGTTTGAATAGTTGAAAACAGCGTTTTTCAATGTTTTTGCAAGTTTAAAATAGCAATTTTATCGTGATTTCACAAAAATCCACCGTTTCCAACGTAAGAAACATGAATTTATCAGTTTGAATAGTTCAAAACAGCGTTTTTCTATGTTTTTGCAAGTTTAAAACAGCAATTTTATCGTGATTTCACAAAAATCCACCGTTTCGAACGTAAGAAACATGAATTTATCAGTTTGAATAGTTGAAAACAGCGTTTTTCTATGTTTTTGCAAGTTTAAAACAGCAATTTTATCGTCATTTCTCATAAATCGCCGTTTCGCACGAAAGAAACATGAATTTGTCAGTTTGAATAGTTCAAAACAGCGTTTTCTATGTTTTTGCAAGTTTAAAACAGCAATTTTATCGTCATTTCTCATGAATCGCCGTTTCACACGAAAGAAACATGAATTTGTCAGTTTGAATAGTTCAAAACAGCGTTTTTCTATGTTTTTGCAAGTTTAAAACAGCAATTTTATCGTAATTTCTCATAAATCGCCGTTTCGCACGGAAGAAACATGAATTTGTCAGTTTGAGTAGTTCAAAACAGCGTTTTTCTATGTTTTTGCAAGTTTAAAACAGCAATTTTATCGTGATTTCACAAAAATCCACCGTTTCGAACGTAAGAAACATGAATTTATCAGTTTGAATAGTTGAAAACAGCGTTTTTCTATGTTTTTGCAAGTTTAAAACAGCAATTTTATCGTCATTTCTCATAAATCGCCGTTTCGCACGAAAGAAACATGAATTTGTCAGTTTGAATAGTTCAAAACAGCGTTTTTCTATGTTTTTGCAAGTTTAAAACAGCAATTTATTGTCATTTCTCATAAATCGCCGTTTCGCACGGAAGAAACATGAATTAATCAGTTTGAATATTTGAAAACAGCGTTTTTCAATGTTTTTGCAAGTTTAAAACAGCAATTTTATCGTCATTTCTCATAAATCGCCGTTTTGCACGAAAGAAACATGAATTTGTCAGTTTGAATAGTTCAAAACAGCATTTTTCTATGTTTTTGCAAGTTTAAACCAGCAATTTTATCGTCATTTCTCATAAATCGCCGTTTCACACGAAAGAAACATGAATTTGTCCGTTTGAATAGTTCAAAACAGCGTTTTTCTATGTTTTTGCAAGTTTAAAACAGCAATTTTATCGTCATTTCTCATAAATCGCCGTTTCACACGAAAGAAACATGAATTTGCCAGTTTGAATAGTTCAAAACAGCGTTTTTCTATGTTTTTGCAAGTTTAAAACAGCAATTTTATCGTAATTTCTCATAAATCGCCGTTTCGCACGGAAGAAACATGAATTTGTCAGTTTGAATACTTGAAAACAGCGTTTTTCAATGTTTTTGCAAGTTTAAAACAGAAATTTTATCGTGATTTCACAAAAATCCAACGTTTGGAACGTAAGAAACATGAATTTATCAGTTTGAATATTTGAAAACAGCGTTTTTCTATGTTTTTGCAAGTTTAAAACAGCAATTTTATCGTCATTTCTCATAAATCGCCGTTTCGCACGAAAGAAACATGAATTTGTCAGTTTGAATAGTTCAAAACAGCGTTTTTCTATGTTTTTGCAAGCTTAAAACAGCAATTTTATCGTCATTTCACATAAATCGGCGTTTCACACGAAAGAATCATGAATTTGTCAGTTTGGATAGTTCAAAACAGCGTTTTTCTATGATTTTGCAAGTTTTAAACAGCAATTTTATCGTCATTTCTCATAAATCGCCGTTTCGCACGGAAGAAACATGAATTTGTCAGTTTGAATAGTTAAAAACATCGTTTTTCAATGTTTTTGCAAGTTTAAAACAGCAATTTTATCGTAATTTCTCATAAATCGCCGTTTCACACGAAAGAAACATGAATTTGTCAGTTTTAATAGTTCAAAACTGCGTTTTTCTATGTTTTTGCAAGTTTAAAACAGCAATTTTATCGTGATTTCACTAAAATCCACCGTTATGAACGTAAGAAACATGAATTTATCAGTTTGAATAGTTGAAAACAGCGTTTTTCTATGTTTTTGCAAGTTTAAAACAGCAATTTTATCGTCATTTCTCATAAATCGCCGTTTCGCACGAAAGAAACATGAATTTGTCAGTTTGAATAGTTCAAAACAGCGTTTTTCTATGTTTGTGCAAGTTTAAAATAGCAATTTTATCGTGATTTCACAAAAATCCACCGTTTCCAACGTAAGAAACATGAATTTATCAGTTTGAATAGTTCAAAACAGCGTTTTTCTATGTTTTTGCAAGTTTAAAACAGCAATTTTATCGTGATTGCACAAAAATCCACCGTTTCGAACGTAAGAAACATGAATTTATCAGTTTGAATAGTTGAAAACAGCGTTTTTCTATGTTTTTGCAAGTTTAAAACAGCAATTTTATCGTCATTTCTCATAAATCGCCGTTTCGCACGAAAGAAACATGAATTTGTCAGTTTGAATAGTTCAAAACAGCGTTTTCTATGTTTTTGCAAGTTTAAAACAGCAATTTTATCGTCATTTCTCATGAATCGCCGTTTCACACGAAAGAAACATGAATTTGTCAGTTTGAATAGTTCAAAACAGCGTTTTTCTATGTTTTTGCAAGTTTAAAACAGCAATTTATTGTCATTTCTCATAAATCGCCGTTTCGCACGGAAGAAACATGATTTTGTCAGTTTGAATAGTTGAAAACAGCGTTTTTCAATGTTTTTGCAAGTTTAAAACAGCAATTTTATCGTGATTTCACTAAAATCCACCGTTTGGAACGTAAGAAACATGAATTAATCAGTTTGAATAGTTGAAAACAGCGTTTTCCTTGTTTTTGCAAGTTTAAAACAGCAATTTTATCGTCATTTCTCATAAATCGCCGTTTTGCACGAAAGAAACATGAATTTGTCAGTTTGAATAGTTCAAAACAGCGTTTTTCTATGTTTTTGCAAGTTTAAACCAGCAATTTTATCGTCATTTCTCATAAATCGCCGTTTCACACGAAAGAAACATGAATTTGTCCGTTTGAATAGTTCAAAACAGCGTTTTTCTATGTTTTTGCAAGTTTAAAACAGCAATTTTATCGTCATTTCTCATAAATCGCCGTTTCACACGAAAGAAACATGAATTTGCCAGTTTGAATAGTTCAAAACAGCGTTTTTCTATGTTTTTGCAAGTTTAAAACAGCAATTTTATCGTAATTTCTCATAAATCGCCGTTTCGCACGGAAGAAACATGAATTTGTCAGTTTGAATACTTGAAAACAGCGTTTTTCAATGTTTTTGCAAGTTTAAAACAGAAATTTTATCGTGATTTCACAAAAATCCAACGTTTGGAACGTAAGAAACATGAATTTATCAGTTTGAATATTTGAAAACAGCGTTTTTCTATGTTTTTGCAAGTTTAAAACAGCAATTTTATCGTCATTTCTCATAAATCGCCGTTTCGCACGAAAGAAACATGAATTTGTCAGTTTGAATAGTTCAAAACAGCGTTTTTCTATGTTTTTGCAAGCTTAAAACAGCAATTTTATCGTCATTTCACATAAATCGGCGTTTCACACGAAAGAATCATGAATTTGTCAGTTTGGATAGTTCAAAACAGCGTTTTTCTATGATTTTGCAAGTTTTAAACAGCAATTTTATCGTCATTTCTCATAAATCGCCGTTTCGCACGGAAGAAACATGAATTTGTCAGTTTGAATAGTTAAAAACATCGTTTTTCAATGTTTTTGCAAGTTTAAAACAGCAATTTTATCGTAATTTCTCATAAATCGCCGTTTCACACGAAAGAAACATGAATTTGTCAGTTTTAATAGTTCAAAACTGCGTTTTTCTATGTTTTTGCAAGTTTAAAACAGCAATTTTATCGTGATTTCACTAAAATCCACCGTTATGAACGTAAGAAACATGAATTTATCAGTTTGAATAGTTGAAAACAGCGTTTTTCTATGTTTTTGCAAGTTTAAAACAGCAATTTTATCGTCATTTCTCATAAATCGCCGTTTCGCACGAAAGAAACATGAATTTGTCAGTTTGAATAGTTCAAAACAGCGTTTTTCTATGTTTGTGCAAGCTTAAAACAGCAATTTTATCGTCATTTCTCATAAATCGCCGTTTCACACGAAAGAATCATGAATTAGTCAGTTTGAATAGTTCAAAACAGCGTTTTTCTATGTTTTTGCAAGTTTAAAACAGCAATTTTATCGTCATTTCTCATAAATGGCCGTTTCACACGAAAGAAACATGAATTTGTCAGTTTGAATAGTTCAAAACAGCGTTTTTCTATGTTTTTGCAAGTTTAAAACAGCAATTTTATAGTAATTTCTCATAAATCGCCGTTTCACACGAAAGAAACATGAATTTGTCCGTTTAAATAGGCAAAACAGCGTTTAACCTATGTTTTTGCAAGTTTAAAACAGCAATTTTATCGTCATTTCTCATAAATCGCCGTTTCGCACGAAAGAAACATGAATTTGTCAGTTTGAATAGTTCAAAACAGCGTTTTTCTATGTTTGTGCAAGCTTAAAACAGCAATTTTATCGTCATTTCTCATAAATCGCCGTTTCACACGAAAGAATCATGAATTAGTCAGTTTGAATAGTTCAAAACAGCGTTTTTCTATGTTTTTGCAAGTTTAAAACAGCAATTTTATCGTCATTTCTCATAAATGGCCGTTTCACACGAAAGAAACATGAATTTGTCAGTTTGAATAGTTCAAAACAGCGTTTTTCTATGTTTTTGCAAGTTTAAAACAGCAATTTTATAGTAATTTCTCATAAATCGCCGTTTCACACGAAAGAAACATGAATTTGTCCGTTTAAATAGGCAAAACAGCGTTTAACCTATGTTTTTGCAAGTTTAAAACAGCAATTTTATCGTCATTTCTCATAAATCGCCGTTTCGGACGAAAGAAACATGAATTTGTCAGTTTGAATAGTTCAAAACAGCGTTTTTCTATGTTTTTGCAAGTTTAAAACAGCAATTTTATCGTCATTTATCATAAATCGCCGTTTCGCACGAAAGAAACATGAATTTGTCAGTTTGAGTAGTTCAAAACAGCGTTTTTCTATGTTTTTGCAAGTTTAAAACAGCAATTTTATCGTCATTTCTCATAAATCGCCGTTTCATACGAAAGAAACATGAATTTATCAGTTTGAATAGATCAAAACAGCGTTTTTCTATGTTTTTGCAAGTTTAAAACAGCAATTTTATCGTAATTTCTTATAAATCGCCGTTTCGCACGGAAGAAACATGAATTTGTCAGTTTGAATAGTTGAAAACAGCGTTTTTCAATGTTTTTGCAAGTTTAAAACAGCAATTTTATCGTGATTTCACAAAAATCCACCGTTTAGAACGTAAGAAACATGAATTTATCAGTTTGAATAGTTGAAAACAGCGTTTTTCTATGTTTTTGCAAGTTTAAAACAGCAATTTTATCGTCATTTCTCATAAATCGCCGTTTCGCACGGAAGAAACATGAATTTGTCAGTTTGAATAGTTCAAAACAGGGTTTTTCTATGTTTTTGCAAGTTTAAAACAGCAATTTTATAGTAATTTCTCATAAATCGCCGTTTCGCACGGAAGAAACATGAATTTGTCAGTTTCAGTAGTTCAAAACAGCGTTTTTCTATGTTTTTGCAAGTTTAAAACAGCTATTTTATCGTCATTTCTCATAAATCGCCGTTTCACACGAAAGAAACATGAATTTGTCAGTTTGAATAGTTCAAAACAGCGTTTTTCTATGTTTTTGCAAGTTTAAAACAGCAATTTTATCGTAATTTCTCATAAATCGCCGTTTCGCACGGAAGAAACATGATTTTGTCAGTTTGAATAATTGAAAACAGCGTTTTTCAATATTTTTGCAAGTTTAAAACAGCAATTTTATCGTGATTTCACTAAAATCCACCGTTTGGAACGTAAGAAACATGAATTTATCAGTTCGAATAGTTGAAAACAGCGTTTTTCTATGTTTTTGCAAGTTTAAAACAGCAATTTTATCGTCATTTCTCATAAATCGCCGTTTCGCACGAAAGAAACATGAATTTGTCAGTTTGAATAGTTCAAAACAGCGTTTTTCTATGTTTTTGCAAGCTTAAAACAGCAATTTTATCGTCATTTCTCATAAATCGCCGTTTCACACGAAAGAAACATGAATTTGTCAGTTTGAATAGTTCAAAACTGCGTTTTTCTATGTTTTTGCAAGTTTAAAACAGCAATTTTATCGTCATTTCTCATAAATCGCCGTTTCGCTCGAAAGAAACATGAATTTGTCAGTTTGAATAGTTCAAAACAGCGTTTTTCTATGTTTTTGCAAGCTTAAAACAGCAATTTTATCGTCATTTCTCATAAATCGCCGTTTCACACGAAAGAATCATGAATTAGTCAGTTTGAATAGTTCAAAACAGCGTTTTTCTATGTTTTTGCAAGTTTAAAACAGCAATTTTATCGTCATTTCTCATAAATCGCCGTTTCACACGAAAGAAACATGAATTTGTCAGTTTGAATAGTTCAAAACAGCGTTTTTCTATGTTTTTGCAAGTTTAAAACAGCAATTTTATAGTAATTTCTCATAAATCGCCGTTTCGCACGGAAGAAACATGAATTTGTAAGTTTGAATAGTTCAAAACAGCGTTTTTCTATGTTTTTTGCAAGTTTAAAACAGCATTTTTATCGTAATTTCTCATAAATCGCCGTTTCGCACGGAAGAAACATGATTTTGTCAGTTTGAATAGTTGAAAACAGCGTTTTTCAATGTTTTTGCTAGTTTAAAACAGCAATTTTATCGTGATTTCACTAAATTCCACCGTTTGGAACGTAAGAAACATGAATTTATCAGTTTGAATAGTTGAAAATAGCGTTTTTCTATGTTTTTGCAAGTTTAAAACAGCAATTTTATTGTCATTTCTCATAAATCGCCGTTTCGCACGAAAGAAACATGAATTTGTCAGTTTGAATAGTTCAAAACTGCGTTTTTCTATGTTTTTCCAAGCTTAAAACAGCAATTTTATCGTCATTTCTCATAAATCGCCATTTCACACGAAAGAAACATGAATTTGTCAGTTTGAATAGTTCAAAACAGCGTTTTTCTATGTTTTTGCAAGTTTAAAACAGCAATTTTATCGTCATTTCTTATAAATCGCCGTTTCACACGAAAGAAACATGAATTTGTCAGTTTGAATAGTTCAAAACAGCGTTTTTCTATGTTTTTGCAAGTTTAAAACAGCAATTTTATCGTAATTTCTCATAAATCGCCGTTTCGCACGGAAAAAACATGATTTTGTCAGTTTGAATAATTGAAAACAGCGTTTTTCAATATTTTTGCAAGTTTAAAACAGCAATTTTATCGTGATTTCACTAAAATCCACCGTTTGGAACGTAAGAAACATGAATTTATCAGTTCGAATAGTTGAAAACAGCGTTTTTCTATGTTTTTGCAAGTTTAAAACAGCAATTTTATCGTCATTTCTCATAAATCGCCGTTTCGCACGAAAGAAACATGAATTTGTCAGTTTGAATAGTTCAAAACAGCGTTTTTCTATGTTTTTGCAAGCTTAAAACAGCAATTTTATCGTCATTTCTCATAAATCGCCGTTTCACACGAAAGAAACATGAATTTGTCAGTTTGAATAGTTCAAAACTGCGTTTTTCTATGTTTTTGCAAGTTTAAAACAGCAATTTTATCGTCATTTCTCATAAATCGCCGTTTCGCTCGAAAGAAACATGAATTTGTCAGTTTGAATAGTTCAAAACAGCGTTTTTCTATGTTTTTGCAAGCTTAAAACAGCAATTTTATCGTCATTTCTCATAAATCGCCGTTTCACACGAAAGAATCATGAATTAGTCAGTTTGAATAGTTCAAAACAGCGTTTTTCTATGTTTTTGCAAGTTTAAAACAGCAATTTTATCGTCATTTCTCATAAATCGCCGTTTCACACGAAAGAAACATGAATTTGTCAGTTTGAATAGTTCAAAACAGCGTTTTTCTATGTTTTTGCAAGTTTAAAACAGCAATTTTATAGTAATTTCTCATAAATCGCCGTTTCGCACGGAAGAAACATGAATTTGTAAGTTTGAATAGTTCAAAACAGCGTTTTTCTATGTTTTTTGCAAGTTTAAAACAGCATTTTTATCGTAATTTCTCATAAATCGCCGTTTCGCACGGAAGAAACATGATTTTGTCAGTTTGAATAGTTGAAAACAGCGTTTTTCAATGTTTTTGCTAGTTTAAAACAGCAATTTTATCGTGATTTCACTAAATTCCACCGTTTGGAACGTAAGAAACATGAATTTATCAGTTTGAATAGTTGAAAATAGCGTTTTTCTATGTTTTTGCAAGTTTAAAACAGCAATTTTATTGTCATTTCTCATAAATCGCCGTTTCGCACGAAAGAAACATGAATTTGTCAGTTTGAATAGTTCAAAACTGCGTTTTTCTATGTTTTTCCAAGCTTAAAACAGCAATTTTATCGTCATTTCTCATAAATCGCCATTTCACACGAAAGAAACATGAATTTGTCAGTTTGAATAGTTCAAAACAGCGTTTTTCTATGTTTTTGCAAGTTTAAAACAGCAATTTTATCGTCATTTCTTATAAATCGCCGTTTCACACGAAAGAAACATGAATTTGTCAGTTTGAATAGTTCAAAACAGCGTTTGTCTATGTTTTTGCAAGTTTAAAACAGCAATTTTATAGTAATTTCTCATAAATCGCCGTTTCGCACGGAAGAAACATGAATTTGTCAGTTTGAATAGTTAAAAACATCGTTTTTCAATGTTTTTGCAAGTTTAAAACTGCAATTTTATCGTCGTTTCTCCTAAATCGCCGTTTCACACGAAAGAAACATGAAATTGTCAGTTTGAATAGTTCAAAACTGCGTTTTTCTATGTTTTTGCAAGTTTAAAACAGCAATTTTATTGTCATTTCTCATAAATCGCCGTTTCACACGAAAGAAACATGAATTTGTCAGTTCGAATAGGCAAAACAGCGTTTAACCTATGTTTTTGCAAGTTTAAAACAGCAATTTTATCGTCATTTCTCATAAATCGCCGTTTCGGACGAAAGAAACATGAATTTGTCAGTTTGAATAGTTCAAAACAGCGTTTTTCTATGTTTTTTCAAGTTTATAACAGCAATTTTATCGTCATTTCTCATAAATCGCCGTTTCACACGAAAGAAACATGAATTTGTCGGTTTGAATAGTTCAAAACAGCGTTTTTCTATGTTTTTGCAAGTTTAAAACAGCAATTTTATCGTCATTTCTCATAAATCGCCGTTTCACACGAAAGAAACATGAATTTGCCAGTTTGAATAGTTCAAAACAGCGTTTTTCTATGTTTTTGCAAGTTTAAAACAGCAATTTTATCGTAATTTCTCATAAATCGACGTTTCGCACGGAAGAAACATGAATTTGTCAGTTTGAATAGTTGAAAACAGCGTTTTTCAATGTTTTTGCAAGTTTAAAACAGCAATTTTATCGTCATTTTACAAAAATCCACCGTTTCCAACGTAAGAAATATGAATTTATCAGTTTGAATAGTTCAAAACAGCGTTTTTCTATGTTTTTGCAAGTTTAAAACAGCAATTTTATTGTGATTTCACAAAAATCCACCGTTTCGAACGTAAGAAACATGAATTTATCAGTTTGAATAGTTGAAAACAGCGTTTTTCTATGTTTTTGCAAGTTTAAAACAGCAATTTTATCGTCATTTCTCATAAATCGCCGTTTCGCACGAAAGAAACATGAATTTGTCAGTTTGAATAGTTCAAAACAGCGTTTTTCTATGTTTTTGCAAGTTTAAAACAGCAATTTTAACGTCATTTCTCATAAATCCCCGTTTCACACGAAAGAAACATGAATTTGTCAGTTTGAATAGTTCAAAACAGCGTTTTTCTATGTTTTTGCAAGTTTAAAACAGCAATTTTATCGTCATTTCTCATAAATCGCCGTTTCACACGAAAGAAACATGAATTTATCAGTTTGAATAGATCAAAACAGCGTTTTTCTATGTTTTTGCAAGTTTAAAACAGCAATTTTATCGTAATTTCTTATAAATCGCCGTTTCGCACGGAAGAAACATGAATTTGTCAGTTTGAATAGTTGAAAACAGCGTTTTTCAATGTTTTTGCAAGTTTAAAACAGCAATTTTATCGTGATTTCACAAAAATCAACCGTTTGGAACGTAAGAAACATGAATTTATCAGTTTGAATAGTTGAAAACAACGTTTTTCTATGTTTTTGCAAGTTTAAAACAGCAATTTTATCGTCATTTCTCATAAATCGCCGTTTCGCACGAAAGAAACATGAATTTGTCAGTTTGAATAGTTCAAAACAGCGTTTTTCTATGTTTTTGCAAGTTTAAAACAGCAATTTTATCGTAATTTCTCATAAATCGACGTTTCGCACGGAAGAAACATGAATTTGTCAGTTTGAATAGTTGAAAACAGCGTTTTTCAATGTTTTTGCAAGTTTAAAACAGCAATTTTATCGTCATTTTACAAAAATCCACCGTTTCCAACGTAAGAAATATGAATTTATCAGTTTGAATAGTTCAAAACAGCGTTTTTCTATGTTTTTGCAAGTTTAAAACAGCAATTTTATTGTGATTTCACAAAAATCCACCGTTTCGAACGTAAGAAACATGAATTTATCAGTTTGAATAGTTGAAAACAGCGTTTTTCTATGTTTTTGCAAGTTTAAAACAGCAATTTTATCGTCATTTCTCATAAATCGCCGTTTCGCACGAAAGAAACATGAATTTGTCAGTTTGAATAGTTCAAAACAGCGTTTTTCTATGTTTTTGCAAGTTTAAAACAGCAATTTTAACGTCATTTCTCATAAATCCCCGTTTCACACGAAAGAAACATGAATTTGTCAGTTTGAATAGTTCAAAACAGCGTTTTTCTATGTTTTTGCAAGTTTAAAACAGCAATTTTATCGTCATTTCTCATAAATCGCCGTTTCACACGAAAGAAACATGAATTTATCAGTTTGAATAGATCAAAACAGCGTTTTTCTATGTTTTTGCAAGTTTAAAACAGCAATTTTATCGTAATTTCTTATAAATCGCCGTTTCGCACGGAAGAAACATGAATTTGTCAGTTTGAATAGTTGAAAACAGCGTTTTTCAATGTTTTTGCAAGTTTAAAACAGCAATTTTATCGTGATTTCACAAAAATCAACCGTTTGGAACGTAAGAAACATGAATTTATCAGTTTGAATAGTTGAAAACAACGTTTTTCTATGTTTTTGCAAGTTTAAAACAGCAATTTTATCGTCATTTCTCATAAATCGCCGTTTCGCACGAAAGAAACATGTATTTGTCAGTTTGAATAGTTCAAAACAACGTTTTTCTATGTTTTTGCAAGTTTAAAACAGCAATTTTATCGTCATTTCTCATAAATCGCCGTTTCGCACGGAAGAAACATGAATTTGTCAGTTTGAATAGTTGAAAACAGCGTTTTTCTATGTTTTTGCAAGTTTAAAACAGCAATTTTATCGTCATTTCTCATAAATCGCCGTTTCACACGAAAGAAACATGAATTTGCCAGTTTGAATAGTTCAAAACAGCGTTTTTCTATGTTTTTGCAAGTTTACAACAGTAATTTTATTGTAATTTCTCATAAATCGCCGTTTCGCACGGAAGAAACATGAATTTGTCAGTTTGAATAGTTGAAAACAGCGTTTTCAATGTTTTTGCAAGTTTAAAACAGCAATTTTATCGTGATTTCACAAAAATCCACCGTTTCCAACGTAAGAAACATGAATTTATCAGTTTGAATAGTTCAAAACAGCGTTTTTCTATGTTTTTGCAAGTTTAAAACAGCAATTTTATCGTGATTTCACAAAAATCCACCGTTTCGAACGTAAGAAACATGAATTTATCAGTTTGAATAGTTGAAAACAGCGTTTTTCTATGTTTTTGCAAGTTTAAAACAGCAATTTTATCATCATTTCTCATAAATCGTCGTTTCGCACGAAAGAAACATGAATTTGTCAGTTTGAATAGTTCAAAACAGCGTTTTTCTATGTTTTTGCAAGTTTAAAACAGCAATTTTATCGTCATTTATCATAAATCGCCGTTTCGCACGAAAAAAACATGAATTTGTCAGTTTGAATAGTTCAAAACAGCGTTTTTCTATGTTTTTGCAAGTTTAAAACAGCAATTTTATCGTCATTTCTCATAAATCGCCGTTTCACACGAAAGAAACATGAATTTATCAGTTTGAATAGATCAAAACAGCGTTTTTCTATGTTTTTGCAAGTTTAAAACAGCAATTTTATCGTAATTTCTTATAAATCGCCGTTTCGCACGGAAGAAACATGAATTTGGCAGTTTGAATAGTTGAAAACAGCGTTTTTCAATGTTTTTGCAAGTTTAAAACAGCAATTTTATCGTGATTTCACAAAAATCAACCGTTTGGAACGTAAGAAACATGAATTTATCAGTTTGAATAGTTGAAAACAACGTTTTTCTATGTTTTTGCAAGTTTAAAACAGCAATTTTATCGTCATTTCTCATAAATCGCCGTTTCGCACGAAAGAAACATGTATTTGTCAGTTTGAATAGTTCAAAACAACGTTTTTCTATGTTTTTGCAAGTTTAAAACAGCAATTTTATCGTCATTTCTCATAAATCGCCGTTTCGCACGGAAGAAACATGAATTTGTCAGTTTGAATAGTTGAAAACAGCGTTTTTCTATGTTTTTGCAAGTTTAAAACAGCAATTTTATCGTCATTTCTCATAAATCGCCGTTTCACACGAAAGAAACATGAATTTGCCAGTTTGAATAGTTCAAAACAGCGTTTTTCTATGTTTTTGCAAGTTTACAACAGTAATTTTATTGTAATTTCTCATAAATCGCCGTTTCGCACGGAAGAAACATGAATTTGTCAGTTTGAATAGTTGAAAACAGCGTTTTCAATGTTTTTGCAAGTTTAAAACAGCAATTTTATCGTGATTTCACAAAAATCCACCGTTTCCAACGTAAGAAACATGAATTTATCAGTTTGAATAGTTCAAAACAGCGTTTTTCTATGTTTTTGCAAGTTTAAAACAGCAATTTTATCGTGATTTCACAAAAATCCACCGTTTCGAACGTAAGAAACATGAATTTATCAGTTTGAATAGTTGAAAACAGCGTTTTTCTATGTTTTTTGCAAGTTTAAAACAGCAATTTTATCATCATTTCTCATAAATCGTCGTTTCGCACGAAAGAAACATGAATTTGTCAGTTTGAATAGTTCAAAACAGCGTTTTTCTATGTTTTTGCAAGTTTAAAACAGCAATTTTATCGTCATTTATCATAAATCGCCGTTTCGCACGAAAAAAACATGAATTTGTCAGTTTGAATAGTTCAAAACAGCGTTTTTCTATGTTTTTGCAAGTTTAAAACAGCAATTTTATCGTAATTTCTCATAAATCGCCGTTTCGCACGGAAGAAACTTGAATTTGTCAGTTTGAATAGTTGAAAACAGCGTTTTTCAATGTTTTTGCAAGTTTAAAACAGCAATTTTATCGTGATTTCACAAAAATCCACCGTTTGGAACGTAAGAAACATGAATTTATCAGTTTAAATAGTTGAAAACAGCGTTTTTCTATGTTTTTGCAAGATTAAAACAGCAATTTTATCGTCATTTCTCATAAATCGCCGTTTCGCCACGAAAGAAACATGAATTTGTCAGTTTGAATAGTTCAAAACAGCGTTTGTCTATGTTTTTGCAAGTTTAAAACAGCAATTTTATAGTAATTTCTCATAAATCGCCGTTTCGCACGGAAGAAACATGAATTTGTCAGTTTGAATAGTTAAAAACATCGTTTTTCAATGTTTTTGCAAGTTTAAAACAGCAATTTTATCGTCGTTTCTCATAAATCGCCGTTTCGCACGAAAGAAACATGAATTTGTCAGTTTGAATAGTTCAAAACAGCGTTTTTCTATGTTTTTGCAAGTTTAAAACAGCAATTTTATCGTAATTTCTCATAAATCGACGTTTCGCACGGAAGAAACATGAATTGGTCAGTTTGAATAGTTGA
>CAWWDY010002544.1:0-63382 GCA_963942605.1 Poecilus cupreus
TGAAAAAACATACAAAAACGCTGTTTTGAACTATTCAAACTGACAAATTCATGTTTCTTTCGTGTGAAACGGCGATTTATGAGAAATGACGATAAAATTGCTGTTTTAAACTTGCAAAAACATAGAAAAACGCTGTTTTGAACTATTCAAACTGACAAATTCATGTTTCTTTCGTGTGAAATGGCGATTTATGAGAAATGACGATAAAATTGCTGTTTTAAACTTGCAAAAACATAGAAAAACGCTGTTTTGAACTATTCAAACTGACAAATTCATGTTTCTTTCGTGTGAAACGGCGATTTATGAGAAATGACGATAAAATTGCTGTTTTAAACTTGCAAAAACATAGAAAAACGCTGTTTTCAACTATTCAAACTGACAAATTCATGTTTCTTTCGTGTGAAACGGCGATTTATGAGAAATGACGATAAAATTGCTGTTTTAAACTTGCAAAAACCTAGAAAAACGCTGTTTTTAACTATTCAAAACTGATAAATTCAGGTTTCTTTTGTTCGAAACGGTGGATTTTTATGAAATCACGATAAAACTGCTGTTTTAAACTTGCAAAAAACATAGAAAAACGCTGTTTTGAACTATTCAAACTGATAAATTCATGTTTCTTTCGTGTGAAACGGCGATTTATGAGAAATGACGATAAAATTGCTGTTTTAAACTTGCAAAAACATAGAAAAACGCTGTTTTTAACTATTCAAACTGATAAATTCAGGTTTCTTTCGTGTGAAACGGCGATTTATGAGAAATGACGATAAAATTGCTGTTTTAAACCTGCAAAAACATAGAAAAACGCTGTTTTTAACTATTCAAACTGACAAATTCATGTTTCTTTCATGTGAAACGGCGTTTTATGAGAAATGACGATAAAATTGCTGTTTTAAACTTGCAAAAACATAGAAAAACGCTGTTTTGAACTATTCAAACTGACAAATTCATGTTTCTTTCGTGTGAAACGGCGATTTATGAGAAATGACGATAAAATTGCTGTTTTAAACTTGCAAAAACATAGAAAAACGCTGTTTTTGAACTATTCAAACTGACAAATTCATGTTTCTTTCGTGTGAAACGGCGATTTATGAGAAATGACGATAAAATTGCTGTTTTAAACTTGCAAAAACATAGAAAAAACGCTGTTTTTAACTATTCAAACTGATAAATTCAGGTTTCTTTCGTTCGAAACGGTGGATTTTTGTGAAATCACGATAAAACTGCTGTTATAAACTTGCAAAAACATAGAAAAACGCTGTTTTTAACTATTCAAACTGACAAATTCATGTTTCTTTCGTGTGAAACGGCGTTTTATGAGAAATGACGATAAAATTGCTTTTTTAAACTTGCAAAAACATAGAAAAACGCTGTTTTGAACTATTCAAACTGACAAATTCATGTTTCTTTCGTGTGAAACGGCGATTTATGAGAAATGACGATAAAATTGCTGTTTTAAACTTGCAAAAACATAGAAAAACGCTGTTTTCAACTATTCAAACTGACAAATTCATGTTTCTTTCGTGTGAAACGGCGATTTATGAGAAATGACGATAAAATTGCTGTTTTAAACATGAAAAAACATACAAAAACGCTGTTTTGAACTATTCAAACTGACAAATTCATGTTTCTTTCGTGTGAAACGGCGATTTATGAGAAATGACGATGAAATTGCTGTTTTAAACTTGCAAAAACATAGAAAAACGCTGTTTTCAACTATTCAAACTGACAAATTCATGTTTCTTTCGTGTGAAACGGCGATTTATGAGAAATGACGATAAAATTGCTGTTTTAAACATGAAAAAACATACAAAAACTCTGTTTTGAACATATTCAAACTGACAAATTCATGTTTCTTTTCGTGTGAAACGGCGATTTATGAGAAATGACGATAAAATTGCTGTTTTAAACTTGCAAAAACATAGAAAAACGCTGTTTTGAACTATTCAAACTGACAAATTCATGTTTCTTTCGTGTGAAACGGCGATTTATGAGAAATGACGATAAAATTGCTGTTTTAAACTTGCAAAAACATAGAAAAACGCTGTTTTGAACTATTCAAACTGACAAATTCATGTTTCTTTCGTGTGAAACGGCGATTTATGAGAAATGACGATAAAATTGCTGTTTTAAACTTGCAAAAACATAGAAAAACGCTGTTTTTAACTATTCAAACTGATAAATTCATGTTTGTTTCGTGTGAAACGGCGATTTATGAGTAATGACGATAAAATTGCTATTTTAAACTTGCAAAAACATAGAAAAACGCTGTTTTTAACTATTCAAACTGATAAATTCAGGTTTCTTTCGTTCGAAACGGTGGATTTTTGTAAAATCACGATAAAACTGCTGTTTTAAACTTGCAAAAACATAGAAAAACGCTGTATTGAACTATTCAAACTGACAAATTCATGTTTCTTTCGTGTGAAACGGCGATTTATGAGAAATGACGATAAAATTGCTGATTTAAACTTGCAAAAACATAGAAAAACGCTGTTTTTAACTATTCAAACTGATAAATTCATGTTTCTTTCGTGTGAAACGGCGATTTATGAGAAATGACGATAAAATTGCTGTTTTAAACTTGCAAAAACATAGAAAAACGCTGTTTTTTACTATTCAAACTGATAAATTCAGGTTTCTTTCTTTCGAAACGGTGGATTTTTGTGAAATCACGATAAAACTGCTGTTTTAAACTTGCAAAAACATAGAAAAACGCTGTTTTTAACTATTCAAACTGATAAATTCAGGTTTCTTTCGTGTGAAACGGCGATTTATGAGAAATGACGATAAAATTGCTGTTTTAAACTTGCAAAAACATAGAAAAACGCTGTTTTCAACTATTCAAACTGACAAATCCATGTTTCTTTCGTGTGAAACGGCGATTTATGAGAAATGACGATAAAATTGCTGTTTTAAACATGAAAAAACATAGAAAAACGCTGTTTTGAACTATTCAAACTGACAAATTCATGTTTTTTTCGTGAAAAACGGCGATTTATGAGAAATGACGATAAAATTGCTGTTTTAAACTTGCAAAAATATAGAAAAACGCTGTTTTGAACTATTCAAACTGACAAATTCATGTTTCTTTCGTGTGAAACGGCGATTTATGAGAAATGACGATAAAATTGCTGTTTTAAACTTGCAAAAACATAGAAAAACGCTGTTTTTAACTATTCAAACTGATAAACTCATGTTTATTTCGTGTGAAACGGCGATTTCTGAAAAATGACGATAAAATTGCTGTTTTAAACTTGCAAAAACATAGAAAAACGCTGTTTTTAACTATTCAAACTGATAAATTCAGGTTTCTTTCGTTCGAAACAGTGGATTTTTGTGAAATCACGATAAAACTGCTGTTTTAAACATGCAAAAACATAGAAAAACGCTGTTTTGAACTATTCAAACTGATAAATTCATGTTTCTTTCGTGTGAAACGGCGATTTATGAGAAATGACGATAAAATTGCTGTTTTAAACTTGCAAAAACATAGAAAAACGCTGTTTTTAACTATTCAAACTGATAAATTCAGGTTTCTTTTGTGCGAAACGGCGATTTATGAGAAATGACGATAAAATTGCTGTTTTAAACTTGCAAAAACATAGAAAATCGCTGTTTTGAACTACTCAAACTGACAAATTCATGTTTCTTTCGTGTGAAACGGCGATTTATGAGAAATGACGATAAAATTGCTGTTTTAAACTTGCAAAAACATAGAAAAACGCAGTTTTCAACTATTCAAACTGACAAATTCATGTTTCTTTCGTGTGAAACGGCGATTTATGAGAAATGACGATAAAGTTGCTGTTTTAAACATGAAAAAACATACAAAAACGCTGTTTTGAACTATTCAAACTGACAAATTCATGTTTCTTTCGTGTGAAACGGCGATTTATGAGAAATGACGATAAAATTGCTGTTTTAAACTTGCAAAAACATAGAAAAACGCTGTTTTGAACTATTCAAACTGACAAATTCATGTTTCTTTCGTGTGAAACGGCGATTTATGAGAAATGACGATAAAATTGCTGTTTTAAACTTGCAAAAACATAGAAAAACGCTGTTTTTAACTATTCAAACTGATAAATTCATGTTTCTTTCGTGTGAATCGGCGATTTATGAGAAATGACGATAAAATTGGTGTTTTAAACTTGCAAAAACATAGAAAAACGCTGTTTTTAACTATTCAAACTGATAAATTCAGGTTTCTTTCGTTCGAAACGGTGACTTTTTGTGAAATCACGATAAAACTGCTGTTTTAAACTTGCAAAAACATAGAAAAACGCTGTTTTGAACTATTCAAACTGCTAAATTCATGTTTCTTTCGTGTGAAACGGCGATTTATGAGAAATGACGATAAAATTGCTGTTTTAAACTTGCAAAAACATAGAAAAACGCTGTTTTTAACTATTCAAACTGACAAATTCATGTTTCTTTCGTGTGAAACCGCGATTTATGAGAAATGACGATAAAATTGCTGTTTTAAACTTGCAAAGACATAGAAAAACTCTGTTTTTAACTATTCAAACTGACAAATTCATGTTTCTTTCGTGTGAAACGGCGTTTTATGAGAAATGACGATAAAATTGCTGTTTTAAACTTGCAAAAACATAGAAAAACGCTGTTTTGAACTATTCAAACTGACAAATTGATGTTTCTTTCGTGTGAAACGGCGATTTATGAGAAATGACGATAAAATTGCTGTTTTAAACTTGCAAAAACATAGAAAAACGCTGTTTTGAACTATTCAAACTGACAAATTCATGTTTCTTTCGTGTGAAACGGCGATTTATGAGAAATGACGATAAAATTGCTGTTTTAAACTTGCAAAAACATAGAAAAACGCTGTTTTGAACTATTCAAACTGACAAATTCATGTTTCTTTCGTGTGAAACGGCGATTTATGAGAAATGACGATAAAATTGCTGTTTTAAACTTGCAAAAACATAGAAAAACGCTGTTTTTAACTATTCAAACTGATAAATTCATGTTTCTTTCGTGTGAAACGGCGATTTATGAGAAATGACGATAAAATTGATGTTTTAAACTTGCAAGAACATAGAAAAACGCTGTTTTGAACTATTCAAACTGACAAATTCATGTTTCTTTCGTGTGAAACGGCGATTTATGAGAAATGACGATAAAATTGCTGTTTTAAACTTGCAAAAACATAGAAAAACGCTGTTTTCAACTATTCAAACTGACAAATTCATGTTTCTTTCCTGTAAATCGGCGATTTATGAGAAATGACGATAAAATTGCTGTTTTAAACATGAAAAAACATACAAAAACGCTGTTTTGAACTATTCAAACTGACAAATTCATGTTTCTTTCGTGTGAAGCGGCGATTTATGAGAAATGACGATAAAATTGCTGTTTTAAACTTGCAAAAACATAGAAAAACGCTGTTTTGAACTATTCAAACTGACAAATTCATGTTTCTTTCTTGTGAAACGGCGATTTATGAGAAATGAAGATAAAATTGCTGTTTTAAACTTGCAAAAACATAGAAAAACGCTGTTTTGAACTATTCAAACTGACAAATTCATGTTTCTTTCGTGTGAAACGGCGATTTATGAGAAATGACGATAAAATTGCTGTTTTATACTTGCAAAAACATAGAAAAACGCTGTTTTTAACTATTCAAACTGATAAATTCATGTTTGTTTCGTGTGAAACGGCGATTTATGAGAAATGACGATAAAATTGCTATTTTAAACTTGCAAAAACATAGAAAAACGCTGTTTTTAACTATTCAAACTGATAAATTCAGGTTTCTTTCGTTCGAAACGGTGGATTTTTGTGAAATCACGATAAAACTGCTGTTTTAAACTTGCAAAAACATAGAAAAACGCTGTTTTGAACTATTCAAACTGATAAATTCAAGTTTCTTTCGTGTGAAACGGCGATTTAAGAGAAATGACGATAAAATTGCTGTTTTAAACTTGCAAAAACATAGAAAACGCTGTTTTTAACTATTCAAACTGATAAATTCAGGTTTCTTTCGTGTGAAACGGCGATTTATGAGAAATGACGATAAAATTGCTGTTTTAAAATTGCAAAAACATAGAAAAACGCTGTTTTTAACTATTCAAACTGATAAATTCAGGTTTCTTTCGTGTGAAACGGCGATTTATGAGAAATGACGATAAAATTGCTGTTTTAAACTTGCAAAAACATAGAAAAACGCTGTTTTTAACTATTCAAACTGACAAATTCATGTTTCTTTCGTGTGAAACGGCGTTTTATGAGAAATGACGATAAAATTGCTGTTTTAAACTTGCAAAAACATAGAAAAACGCTGTTTGGAACTATTCAAACTGACAAATTCATGTTTCTTTCGTGTGAAACGGCGATTTATGAGAAATGACGATAAAATTGCTGTTTTAAACTTGCAAAAACATAGAAAAACGCTGTTTTCAACTATTCAAACTGACAAATTCATGTTTCTTTCGTGTGAAACGGCGATTTATGAGAAATGACGATAAAATTGCTGTTTTAAACTTGCAAAAACCTAGAAAAACGCTGTTTTTAACTATTCAAACTGATAAATTCAGGTTTCTTTTGTTCGAAACGGTGGATTTTTATGAAATCACGATAAAACTGCTGTTTTAAACTTGCAAAAACATAGAAAAACGCTGTTTTGAACTATTCAAACTGATAAATTCATGTTTCTTTCGTGTGAAACGGCGATTTATGAGAAATGACGATAAAATTGCTGTTTTAAACTTGCAAAAACATAGAAAAACGCTGTTTTTAACTATTCAAACTGATAAATTCAGGTTTCTTTCGTGTGAAACGGCGATTTATGAGAAATGACGATAAAATTGCTGTTTTAAACCTGCAAAAACATAGAAAAACGCTGTTTTTAACTATTCAAACTGACAAATTCATGTTTCTTTCATGTGAAACGGCGTTTTATGAGAAATGACGATAAAATTGCTGTTTTAAACTTGCAAAAACATAGAAAAACGCTGTTTTGAACTATTCAAACTGACAAATTCATGTTTCTTTCGTGTGAAACGGCGATTTATGAGAAATGACGATAAAATTGCTGTTTTAAACTTGCAAAAACATAGAAAAACGCTGTTTTGAACTATTCAAACTGACAAATTCATGTTTCTTTCGTGTGAAACGGCGATTTATGAGAAATGACGATAAAATTGCTGTTTTAAACTTGCAAAAACATAGAAAAACGCTGTTTTAAACTATTCAAACTGATAAATTCAGGTTTCTTTCGTTCGAAACGGTGGATTTTTGTGAAATCACGATAAAACTGCTGTTATAAACTTGCAAAAACATAGAAAAACGCTGTTTTTAACTATTCAAACTGACAAATTCATGTTTCTTTCGTGTGAAACGGCGTTTTATGAGAAATGACGATAAAATTGCTTTTTTAAACTTGCAAAAACATAGAAAAACGCTGTTTTGAACTATTCAAACTGACAAATTCATGTTTCTTTCGTGTGAAACGGCGATTTATGAGAAATGACGATAAAATTGCTGTTTTAAACTTGCAAAAACATAGAAAAACGCTGTTTTCAACTATTCAAACTGACAAATTCATGTTTCTTTCGTGTGAAACGGCGATTTATGAGAAATGACGATAAAATTGCTGTTTTAAACATGAAAAAACATACAAAAACGCTGTTTTGAACTATTCAAACTGACAAATTCATGTTTCTTTCGTGTGAAACGGCGATTTATGAGAAATGACGATGAAATTGCTGTTTTAAACTTGCAAAAACATAGAAAAACGCTGTTTTCAACTATTCAAACTGACAAATTCATGTTTCTTTCGTGTGAAACGGCGATTTATGAGAAATGACGATAAAATTGCTGTTTTAAACATGAAAAAACATACAAAAACGCTGTTTTAAACTATTCAAACTGACAAATTCATGTTTCTTTAGTGTGAAACGGCGATTTATGAGAAATGACGATAAAATTGCTGTTTTAAACTTGCAAAAACATAGAAAAACGCTGTTTTGAACTATTCAAACTGACAAATTCATGTTTTTTTCGTGTGAAACGGCGATTTATGAGAAATGACGATAAAATTGCTGTTTTAAACTTGCAAAAACATAGAAAAACGCTGTTTTGAACTATTCAAACTGACAAATTCATGTTTCTTTCGTGTGAAACGGCGATTTATGAGAAATGACGATAAAATTGCTGTTTTAAACTTGCAAAAACATAGAAAAACGCTGTTTTTAACTATTCAAACTGATAAATTCATGTTTGTTTCGTGTGAAACGGCGATTTATGAGAAATGACGATAAAATTGCTATTTTAAACTTGCAAAAACATAGAAAAACGCTGTTTTTAACTATTCAAACTGATAAATTCAGGTTTCTTTCGTTCGAAACGGTGGATTTTTGTGAAATCACGATAAAACTGCTGTTTTAAACTTGCAAAAACATAGAAAAACGCTGTTTTGAACTATTCAAACTGATAAATTCATGTTTCTTTCGTGTGAAACGGCGATTTATGAGAAATGACGATAAAATTGCTGTTTTAAACTTGCAAAAACATAGAAAAACGCTGTTTTTAACTATTCAAACTGATAAATTCAGGTTTCTTTCGTGTGAAACGGCGATTTATGAGAAATGACTATAAAATTGCTGTTTTAAACTTGCAAAAACATAGAAAAACGCTGTTTTTAACTATTCAAACTGACAAATTCATGTTTCTTTCGTGTGAAACGGCGTTTTATGAGAAATGACGATAAAATTGCTGTTTTAAACTTGCAAAAACATAGAAAAACGCTGTTTGGAACTATTCAAACTGACAAATTCATGTTTCTTTCGTGTGAAACGGCGATTTATGAGAAATGACGATAAAATTGCTGTTTTAAACTTGCAAAAACATAGAAAAACGCTGTTTTAAACTATTCAAACTGACAAATTCATGTTTCTTTCGTGTGAAACGGCGATTTATGAGAAATGACGATAAAATTGCTGTTTTAAACTTGCAAAAACATAGAAAAACGCTGTTTTTAACTATTCAAACTGATAAATTCATGTTTGTTTCGTGTGAAACGGCGATTTATGAGAAATGACGATAAAATTGCTATTTTAAACTTGCAAAAACATAGAAAAACGCTGTTTTTAACTATTCAAACTGATAAATTCAGGTTTCTTTCGTTCGAAACGGTGGATTTTTGTGAAATCGCTATAAAACTGCTGTTTTAAACTTGCAAAAACATAGAAAAACGCTGTTTTGAACTATTCAAACTGATAAATTCATGTTTCTTTCGTGTGAAACGGCGATTTATGAGAAATGACGATAAAATTGCTGTTTTAAACTTGCAAAAACATAGAAAAACGCTGTTTTTAACTATTCAAACTGATAAATTCAGGTTTCTTTCGTGTGAAACGGCGATTTATGAGAAATGACTATAAAATTGCTGTTTTAAACTTGCAAAAACATAGAAAAACGCTGTTTTTAACTATTCAAACTGACAAATTCATGTTTCTTTCGTGTGAAACGGCGTTTTATGAGAAATGACGATAAAATTGCTGTTTTAAACTTGCAAAAACATAGAAAAACGCTGTTTGGAACTATTCAAACTGACAAATTCATGTTTCTTTCGTGTGAAACGGCGATTTATGAGAAATGACGATAAAATTGCTGTTTTAAACTTGCAAAAACATAGAAAAACGCTGTTTTCAACTATTCAAACTGACAAATTCATGTTTCTTTCGTGTGAAACGGCGATTTATGAGAAATGACGATAAAATTGCTGTTTTAAACTGGCAAAAACATAGAAAAACGCTGTTTTTAACTATTCAAACTGATAAATTCAGGTTTCTTTCGTTCGAAACGGTGGATTTTTGTGAAATCACGATAAAACTGTTGTTTTAAACTTGCAAAAACATAGAAAAACGCTGTTTTGAACTATTCAAACTGATAAATTCATGTTTCTTTCGTGGGAAACGGCGAATTGTGAGAAATGACGATAAAATTGCTGTTTTAAACTTGCAAAAACATAGAAAAACGCTGTTTTTAACTATTCAAACTGATAAATTCAGGTTTCTTTCGTGTGAAACGGCGATTTATGAGAAATGACGATAAAATTGCTGTTTTATACTTGCAAAAACATAGAAAAACGCTGTTTTTAACTATTCAAACTGACAAATTCATGTTTCTTTCGTGTGAAACGGCGTTTTATGAGAAATGACGATAAAATTGCTGTTTTAAACTTGCAAAAACATAGAAAAACGCTGTTTTGAACTATTCAAACTGACAAATTCATGTTTCTTTCGTGTGAAACGGCGATTTATGAGAAATGACGATAAAATTGCTGTTTTAAACTTGCAAAAACATAGAAAAACGCTGTTTTGAACTATTCAAACTGACAAATTCATGTTTCTTTCGTGTGAAACGGCGATTTATGAGAAATGACGATAAAATTGCTGTTTTAAATTTGCAAAAACATAGAAAAACGCTGTTTTTAACTATTCAAACTGATAAATTCAGGTTTCTTTCGTTCGAAACGATGGATTTTTGTGAAATCACGATAAAACTGCTGTTTTAAACTTGCAAAAAGATAGAAAAACGCTGTTTTTAACTATTCAAACTAACAAATTCATGTTTCTTTCGTGTGAAACGGCGTTTTATGAGAAATAACGATAAAATTGCTTTTTTAAACTTGCAAAAACATAGAAAAACGCTGTTTTGAACTATTCAAACTGACAAATTCATGTTTCTTTCGTGTGAAACGGCGATTTATGAGAAATGACGATAAAATTGCTGTTTTAAACATGAAAAAACATACAAAAACGCTGTTTTGAACTATTCAAACTGACAAATTCATGTTTCTTTCGTGTGAAACGGCGATTTATGAGAAATGACGATAAAATTGCTGTTTTAAACTTGCAAAAACATAGAAAAACGCTGTTTTGAACTATTCAAACTGACAAATTCATGTTTCTTTCGTGTGAAACGGCGATTTATGAGAAATGACGATAAAATTGCTGTTTTAAACTTGCAAAAACATAGAAAAACGCTGTTTTTAACTATTCAAACTGATAAATTCATGTTTCTTTCGTGTGAAACGGCGATTTATGAGAAATGACGATAAAATTGCTGTTTTAAACTTGCAAAAACATAGAAAAACGCTGTTTTGAACTATTCAAACTGACAAATTCATGTTTCTTTCGTGTGAAACGGCGATTTATGAGAAATGACGATAAAATTGCTGTTTTAAACTTGCAAAAACATAGAAAAAACGCTGTTTTCAACTATTCAAACTGACAAATTCATGTTTCTTTCGTGTGAAACGGCGATTTATGAGAAATGACGATAAAATTGCTGTTTTAAACTTGCAAAAACAGAGAAAAACGCTGTTTTTAACTATTCAAACTGATAAATTCAGGTTTCTTTCGTTCGAAACGGTGGATTTTTGTGAAATCACGATAAAACTGCTGTTTTAAACTTGCAAAAACATAGAAAAACGCTGTTTTGAACTATTCAAACTGATAAATTCATGTTTCTTTCGTGTGAAACGGCGATTTATGAGAAATGACGATAAAATTGCTGTTTTAAACTTGCAAAAACATAGAAAAACGCTGTTTTTAACTATTCAAACTGATAAATTCAGGTTTCTTTCGTGTGAAACGGCGATTTATGAGAAATGACGATAAAATTGCTGTTTTAAACTTGCAAAAACATAGAAAAACTCTGTTTTTAACTATTCAAACTGACAAATTCATGTTTCTTTCGTGTGAAACGGCGTTTTATGAGAAATGACGATAAAATTGCTGTTTTAAACTTGCCAAAAACATAGAAAAACGCTGTTTTGAACTATTCAAACTGACAAATTCATGTTTCTTTCGTGTGAAACGGCGATTTATGAGAAATGACGATAAAATTGCTGTTTTAAACTTGCAAAAACATAGAAAAACGCTGTTTTAAACTATTCAAACTGACAAATTCATGTTTCTTTCGTGTGAAACGGCGATTTATGAGAAATGACGATAAAATTGCTGTTTTATACTTGCAAAAACATAGAAAAACGCTGTTTTTAACTATTCAAACTGATAAATTCAGGTTTCTTTCGTTCGAAACGGTGGATTTTTGTGAAATCACGATAAAACTGCTGTTATAAACTTGCAAAAACATAGAAAAACGCTGTTTTTAACTATTCAAACTGACAAATTCATGTTTCTTTCGTGTGAAACGGCGTTTTATGAGAAATGACGATAAAATTGCTTTTTTAAACTTGCAAAAACATAGAAAAACGCTGTTTTGAACTATTCAAACTGACAAATTCATGTTTCTTTCGTGTGAAACGGCGATTTATGAGAAATGACGATAAAATTGCTGTTTTAAACTTGCAAAAACATAGAAAAACGCTGTTTTCAACTATTCAAACTGACAAATTCATGTTTCTTTCGTGTGAAACGGCGATTTATGAGATATGACGATAAAATTGCTGTTTTAAACATGAAAAAACATACAAAAACGCTGTTTTGAACTATTCAAACTGACAAATTCAAGTTTCTTTCGTGTGAAACGGCGATTTATGAGAAATGACGATGAATTTGCTGTTTTAAACTTGCAAAAACATAGAAAAAACGCTGTTTTGAACTATTCAAACTGACAAATTCATGTTTCTTTCTTGTGAAACGGCGATTTATGAGAAATGACGATAAAATTGCTGTTTTAAACTTGCAAAAACATAGAAAAACTCTGTTTTTTACTATTCAAACTGATAAATTCATGTTTCTTTCGTGTGAAACGGCGATTTATGAGAAATGACGATAAAATTGCTGTTTTAAACTTGCAAAAACATAGAAAAACGCTGTTTTGAACTATTCAAACTGACAAATTCATGTTTCTTTCGTGTGAAACGGCGATTTATGAGAAATGACGATAAAATTGCTGTTTTAAACTTGCAAAAACATAGAAAAACGCTGTTTTGAACTATTCAAACTGACAAATTCATGTTTCTTTCGTGTGAAACGGCGATTTATGAGAAATGACGATAAAATTGCTGTTTTAAACTTGCAAAAACATAGAAAAACGCTGTTTTTAAACTATTCAAACTGTTAAATTCAGGTTTCTTTCGTTCGAAACGGTGGATTTTTGTGAAATCACGATAAAACTGCTGTTTTAAACTTGCAAAAACATAGAAAAACGCTGTTTTGAACTATTCAAACTGATAAATTCATGTTTCTTTCGTGTGAAACGGCGATTTATGAGAAATGACGATAAAATTGCTGTTTTAAACTTGCAAAAACATAGAAAAACGCTGTTTTTAACTATTCAAACTGATAAATTCAGGTTTCTTTCGTGTGAAACGGCGATTTATGAGAAATGACGATAAAATTGCTGTTTTAAACTTGCAAAAACATAGAAAAACGCTGTTTTTAACTATTCAAACTGACAAATTCATGTTTCTTTCGTGTGAAACGGCGTTTTATGAGAAATGACGATAAAATTGCTGTTTTAAACTTGCAAAAACATAGAAAAACGCTGTTTTGAACTATTCAAACTGACAAATTCATGTTTCTTTCGTGTGAAACGGCGATTTCATGAGAAATGACGATAAAATTGCTGTTTTAAACATGAAAAAACATACAAAAACGCTGTTTTGAACTATTTAAACTGACAAATTCATGTTTCTTTCGTGTGAAACGGCGATTTATGAGAAATGACGATAAAATTGCTGTTTTAAACTTGCAAAAACATAGAAAAACGCTGTTTTGAACTATTCAAACTGACAAATTCATGTTTCTTTCGTGTGAAACGGCGATTTATGAGAAATGACGATAAAATTGCTGTTTTAAACTTGCAAAAACATAGAAAAACGCTGTTTTGAACTATTCAAACTGACAAATTCATGTTTCTTTCGTGTGAAACGGCGATTTATGAGAAATGACGATAAAATTGCTGTTTTAAACTTGCAAAAACATAGAAAAAACGCTGTTTTTAACTATTCAAACTGATAAATTCATGTTTGTTTCGTGTGAAACGGCGATTTATGAGAAATGACGATAAAATTGCTATTTTAAACTTGCAAAAACATAGAAAAACGCTGTTTTTAACTATTCAAACTGATAAATTCAGGTTTCTTTCGTGCGAAACGGAGATTTATGAGAAATGACGATAAAATTGCTGTTTTAAACTTGCAAAAACATAGAAAAACGCTGCTTTGAACTATTCAAACTGATAAATTCATGTTTCTTTCGTGTGAAACGGCGATTTATGAGAAATGACGATAAAATTGCTGTTTTAAACTTGCAAAAACATAGAAAAACGCTGTTTTTAACTATTCAAACTGATAAATTCAGGTTTCTTTCGTGTGAAACGGCGATTTATGAGAAATGACGATAAAATTGCTGTTTTAAACTTGCAAAAACATAGAAAAACGCTTTTTTTAACTATTCAAACTGACAAATTCATGTTTCTTTCGGGTGAAACGGCGTTTTATGAGAAATGACGATAAAATTGCTGTTTTAAACTTGCAAAAACATAGAAAAACGTTGTTTGGAACTATTCAAACTGACAAATTCATGTTTCTTTCGTGTGAAACGGCGATTTATGAGAAATGACGATAAAATTGCTGTTTTAAACTTGCAAAAACATAGAAAAACGCTGTTTTCAACTATTCAAACTGACAAATTCATGTTTCTTTCGTGTGAAACGGCGATTTATGAGAAATGACGATAAAATTGCTGTTTTATACTTGCAAAAACATAGAAAAACGCTGTTTTTAACTATTCAAACTGATAAATTCAGGTTTCTTTCGTTCGAAACGGTGGATTTTTGTGAAATCACGATAAAACTGCTGTTATAAACTTGCAAAAACATAGAAAAACGCTGTTTTTAACTATTCAAACTGACAAATTCATGTTTCTTTCGTGTGAAACGGCGTTTTATGAGAAATGACGATAAAATTGCTTTTTTAAACTTGCAAAAACATAGAAAAACGCTGTTTTGAACTATTCAAACTGACAAATTCATGTTTCTTTCGTGTGAAACGGCGATTTATGAGAAATGACGATAAAATTGCTGTTTTAAACTTGCAAAAACATAGAAAAACGCTGTTTTCAACTATTCAAACTGACAAATTCATGTTTCTTTCGTGTGAAACGGCGATTTATGAGAAATGACGATAAAATTGCTGTTTTAAACATGAAAAAACATACAAAAACGCTGTTTTGAACTATTCAAACTGACAAATTCAAGTTTCTTTCGTGTGAAACGGCGATTTATGAGAAATGACGATGAAATTGCTGTTTTAAACTTGCAAAAACATAGAAAAACTCTGTTTTGAACTATTCAAACTGACAAATTCATGTTTCTTTCTTGTGAAACGGCGATTTATGAGAAATGACGATAAAATTGCTGTTTTAAACTTGCAAAAACATAGAAAAACTCTGTTTTTAACTATTCAAACTGATAAATTCATGTTTCTTTCGTGTGAAACGGCGATTTATGAGAAATGACGATAAAATTGCTGTTTTAAACTTGCAAAAACATAGAAAAACGCTGTTTTGAACTATTCAAACTGACAAATTCATGTTTCTTTCGTGTGAAACGGCGATTTATGAGAAATGACGATAAAATTGCTGTTTTAAACTTGCAAAAACATAGAAAAACGCTGTTTTCAACTATTCAAACTGACAAATTCATGTTTCTTTCGTGTGAAACGGCGATTTATGAGAAATGACGATAAAATTGCTGTTTTAAACTTGCAAAAACATAGAAAAACGCTGTTTTTAACTATTCAAACTGTTAAATTCAGGTTTCTTTCGTTCGAAACGGTGGATTTTTGTGAAATCACGATAAAACTGCTGTTTTAAACTTGCAAAAACATAGAAAAACGCTGTTTTGAACTATTCAAACTGATAAATTTATGTTTCTTTCATGTGAAACGGCGATTTATGAGAAATGACGATAAAATTGCTGTTTTAAACTTGCAAAAACATAGAAAAACGCTGTTTTTAACTATTCAAACTGATAAATTCAGGTTTCTTTCGTGTGAAACGGCGATTTATGAGAAATGACGATAAAATTGCTGTTTTAAACTTGCAAAAACATAGAAAAACGCTGTTTTTAACTATTCAAACTGACAAATTCATGTTTCTTTCGTGTGAAACGGCGTTTTATGAGAAATGACGATAAAATTGCTGTATTAAACTTGCAAAAACATAGAAAAACGCTGTTTTGAACTATTCAAACTGACAAATTCATGTTTCTTTCGTGTGAAACGGCGATTTATGAGAAATGACGATAAAATTGCTGTTTTAAACATGAAAAAACATACAAAAACGCTGTTTTGAACTATTTAAACTGACAAATTCATGTTTCTTTCGTGTGAAACGGCGATTTATGAGAAATGACGATAAAATTGCTGTTTTAAACTTGCAAAAACATAGAAAAACGCTGTTTTTAACTATTCAAACTGTTAAATTCAGGTTTCTTTCGTTCGAAACGGTGGATTTTTGTGAAATCACGATAAAACTGCTGTTTTAAACTTGCAAAAACATAGAAAAACGCTGTTTTGAACTATTCAAACTGACAAATTCATGTTTCTTTCGTGTGAAACGGCGATTTATGAGAAATGACGATAAAATTGCTGTTTTAAACTTGCAAAAACATAGAAAAACGCTGTTTTGAACTATTCAAACTGACAAATTCATGTTTCTTTCGTGTGAAACGGCGATTTATGAGAAATGACGATAAAATTGCTGTTTTAAACTTGCAAAAACATAGAAAAACGCTGTTTTGAACTATTCAAACTGACAAATTCATGTTTCTTTCGTGTGAAACGGCGATTTATGAGAAATGACGATAAAATTGCTGTTTTAAACTTGCAAAAACATAGAAAAACGCTGTTTTTAACTATTCAAACTGTTAAATTCAGGTTTCTTTCGTTCGAAACGGTGGATTTTTGTGAAATCACGATAAAACTGCTGTTTTAAACTTGCAAAAACATAGAAAAACGCTGTTTTGAACTATTCAAACTGATAAATTCATGTTTCTTTCGTGTGAAACGGCGATTTATGAGAAATGACGATAAAATTGCTGTTTTAAACTTGCAAAAACATAGAAAAACGCTGTTTTTAACTATTCAAACTGATAAATTCAGGTTTCTTTCGTGTGAAACGGCGATTTATGAGAAATGACGATAAAATTGCTGTTTTAAACTTGCAAAAACATAGAAAAACGCTGTTTTTAA
Organism: Poecilus cupreus; assembly: GCA_963942605.1. Lineage (NCBI taxonomy): Eukaryota > Metazoa > Arthropoda > Insecta > Coleoptera > Carabidae > Poecilus > Poecilus cupreus. The sequence continues at coordinate 17,198 of CAWWDY010002544.1, forward strand.
CTATTCAAACTGACAAATTCATGTTTCTTTCGTGTGAAACGGCGTTTTATGAGAAATGACGATAAAATTGCTGTTTTAAACTTGCAAAAACATAGAAAAACGCTGTTTTGAACTATTCAAACTGACAAATTCATGTTTCTTTCGTGTGAAACGGCGATTTATGAGAAATGACGATAAAATTGCTGTTTTAAACATGAAAAAACATACAAAAACGCTGTTTTGAACTATTTAAACTGACAAATTCATGTTTCTTTCGTGTGAAACGGCGATTTATGAGAAATGACGATAAAATTGCTGTTTTAAACTTGCAAAAACATAGAAAAACGCTGTTTTGAACTATTCAAACTGACAAATTCATGTTTCTTTCGTGTGAAACGGCGATTTATGAGAAATGACGATAAAATTGCTGTTTTAAACTTGCAAAAACATAGAAAAACGCTGTTTTGAACTATTCAAACTGACAAATTCATGTTTCTTTCGTGTGAAACGGCGATTTATGAGAAATGACGATAAAATTGCTGTTTTAAACTTGCAAAAACATAGAAAAACGCTGTTTTTAACTATTCAAACTGATAAATTCATGTTTGTTTCGTGTGAAACGGCGATTTATGAGAAATGACGATAAAATTGCTATTTTAAACTTGCAAAAACATAGAAAAACGCTGTTTTTAACTATTCAAACTGATAAATTCAGGTTTCTTTCGTTCGAAACGGTGGATTTTTGTGAAATCACGATAAAACTGCTGTTTTAAACTTGCAAAAACATAGAAAAACGCTGCTTTGAACTATTCAAACTGATAAATTCATGTTTCTTTCGTGTGAAACGGCGATTTATGAGAAATGACGATAAAATTGCTGTTTTAAACTTGCAAAAACATAGAAAAACGCTGTTTTTAACTATTCAAACTGATAAATTCAGGTTTCTTTCGTGTGAAACGGCGATTTATGAGAAATGACGATAAAATTGCTGTTTTAAACTTGCAAAAACATAGAAAAACGCTTTTTTTAACTATTCAAACTGACAAATTCATGTTTCTTTCGGGTGAAACGGCGTTTTATGAGAAATGACGATAAAATTGCTGTTTTAAACTTGCAAAAACATAGAAAAACGTTGTTTGGAACTATTCAAACTGACAAATTCATGTTTCTTTCGTGTGAAACGGCGATTTATGAGAAATGACGATAAAATTGCTGTTTTAAACTTGCAAAAACATAGAAAAACGCTGTTTTCAACTATTCAAACTGACAAATTCATGTTTCTTTCGTGTGAAACGGCGATTTATGAGAAATGACGATAAAATTGCTGTTTTATACTTGCAAAAACATAGAAAAACGCTGTTTTTAACTATTCAAACTGATAAATTCAGGTTTCTTTCGTTCGAAACGGTGGATTTTTGTGAAATCACGATAAAACTGCTGTTATAAACTTGCAAAAACATAGAAAAACGCTGTTTTTAACTATTCAAACTGACAAATTCATGTTTCTTTCGTGTGAAACGGCGTTTTATGAGAAATGACGATAAAATTGCTTTTTTAAACTTGCAAAAACATAGAAAAACGCAGTTTTGAACTATTCAAACTGACAAATTCATGTTTCTTTCGTGTGAAACGGCGATTTATGAGAAATGACGATAAAATTGCTGTTTTAAACTTGCAAAAACATAGAAAAACGCTGTTTTCAACTATTCAAACTGACAAATTCATGTTTCTTTCGTGTGAAACGGCGATTTATGAGAAATGACGATAAAATTGCTGTTTTAAACATGAAAAAACATACAAAAACGCTGTTTTGAACTATTCAAACTGACAAATTCAAGTTTCTTTCGTGTGAAACGGCGATTTATGAGAAATGACGATGAAATTGCTGTTTTAAACTTGCAAAAACATAGAAAAACTCTGTTTTGAACTATTCAAACTGACAAATTCATGTTTCTTTCTTGTGAAACGGCGATTTATGAGAAATGACGATAAAATTGCTGTTTTAAACTTGCAAAAACATAGAAAAACTCTGTTTTTAACTATTCAAACTGATAAATTCATGTTTCTTTCGTGTGAAACGGCGATTTATGAGAAATGACGATAAAATTGCTGTTTTAAACTTGCAAAAACATAGAAAAACGCTGTTTTGAACTATTCAAACTGACAAATTCATGTTTCTTTCGTGTGAAACGGCGATTTATGAGAAATGACGATAAAATTGCTGTTTTAAACTTGCAAAAACATAGAAAAACGCTGTTTTCAACTATTCAAACTGACAAATTCATGTTTCTTTCGTGTGAAACGGCGATTTATGAGAAATGACGATAAAATTGCTGTTTTAAACTTGCAAAAACATAGAAAAACGCTGTTTTTAACTATTCAAACTGTTAAATTCAGGTTTCTTTCGTTCGAAACGGTGGATTTTTGTGAAATCACGATAAAACTGCTGTTTTAAACTTGCAAAAACATAGAAAAACGCTGTTTTGAACTATTCAAACTGATAAATTTATGTTTCTTTCATGTGAAACGGCGATTTATGAGAAATGACGATAAAATTGCTGTTTTAAACTTGCAAAAACATAGAAAAACGCTGTTTTTAACTATTCAAACTGATAAATTCAGGTTTCTTTCGTGTGAAACGGCGATTTATGAGAAATGACGATAAAATTGCTGTTTTAAACTTGCAAAAACATAGAAAAACGCTGTTTTTAACTATTCAAACTGACAAATTCATGTTTCTTTCGTGTGAAACGGCGTTTTATGAGAAATGACGATAAAATTGCTGTATTAAACTTGCAAAAACATAGAAAAACGCTGTTTTGAACTATTCAAACTGACAAATTCATGTTTCTTTCGTGTGAAACGGCGATTTATGAGAAATGACGATAAAATTGCTGTTTTAAACATGAAAAAACATACAAAAACGCTGTTTTGAACTATTTAAACTGACAAATTCATGTTTCTTTCGTGTGAAACGGCGATTTATGAGAAATGACGATAAAATTGCTGTTTTAAACTTGCAAAAACATAGAAAAACGCTGTTTTTAACTATTCAAACTGATAAATTCATGTTTGTTTCGTGTGAAACGGCGATTTATGAGAAATGACGATAAAATTGCTATTTTAAACTTGCAAAAACATAGAAAAACGCTGTTTTTAACTATTCAAACTGATAAATTCAGGTTTCTTTCGTTCGAAACGGTGGATTTTTGTGAAATCACGATAAAACTGCTGTTTTAAACTTGCAAAAACATAGAAAAACGCTGCTTTGAACTATTCAAACTGATAAATTCATGTTTCTTTCGTGTGAAACGGCGATTTATGAGAAATGACGATAAAATTGCTGTTTTAAACTTGCAAAAACATAGAAAAACGCTGTTTTTAACTATTCAAACTGATAAATTCAGGTTTCTTTCGTGTGAAACGGCGATTTATGAGAAATGACGATAAAATTGCTGTTTTAAACTTGCAAAAACATAGAAAAACGCTGTTTTTAACTATTCAAACTGACAAATTCATGTTTCTTTCGGGTGAAACGGCGTTTTATGAGAAATGACGATAAAATTGCTGTTTTAAACTTGCAAAAACATAGAAAAACGTTGTTTGGAACTATTCAAACTGACAAATTCATGTTTCTTTCGTGTGAAACTACGATTTATGAGAAATGACGATAAAATTGCTGTTTTAAACTTGCAAAAACATAGAAAAACGCTGTTTTCAACTATTCAAACTGACAAATTCATGTTTCTTTCGTGTGAAACGGCGATTTATGAGAAATGACGATAAAATTGCTGTTTTAAACTTGCAAAAACATAGAAAAACGCTGTTTTGAACTATTCAAACTGATAAATTCAGGTTTCTTTCGTTCGAAACGGTGGATTTTTGTGAAATCACGATAAAACTGCTGTTATAAACTTGCAAAAACATAGAAAAACGCTGTTTTTAACTATTCAAACTGACAAATTCATGTTTCTTTCGTGTGAAACGGCGTTTTATGAGAAATGACGATAAAATTGCTTTTTTAAACTTGCAAAAACATAGAAAAACGCTGTTTTGAACTATTAAAACTGACAAATTCATGTTTCTTTCGTGTGAAACGGCGATTTATGAGAAATGACGATAAAATTGCTGTTTTAAACTTGCAAAAACATAGAAAAACGCTGTTTTCAACTATTCAAACTGACAAATTCATGTTTCTTTCGTGTGAAACGGCGATTTATGAGAAATGACGATAAAATTGCTGTTTTAAACATGAAAAAACATACAAATACGCTGTTTTGAACTATTCAAACTGACAAATTCATGTTTCTTTCGTGTGAAACGGCGATTTATGAGAAATGACGATGAAATTGCTGTTTTAAACTTGCAAAAACATAGAAAAACGCTGTTTGGAACTATTCAAACTGACAAATTCATGTTTCTTTCGTGTGAAACGGCGATTTATGAGAAATGACGATAAAATTGCTGTTTTAAACTTGCAAAAACATAAAAAAACGCTGTTTTCAACTATTCAAACTGACAAATTCATGTTTCTTTCGTGTGAAACGGCGATTTATGAGAAATGACGATAAAATTGCTGTTTTAAACTTGCAAAAACATAGAAAAACGCTGTTTTGAACTATTCAAACTGACAAATTCATGTTTCTTTCGTGTGAAACGGCGATTTATGAGAAATGACGATAAAATTGCTGTTTTAAATTTGCAAAAACATAGAAAAACGATGTTTTGAACTATTCAAACTGATAAATTCATGTTTCTTTCGTGTGAAACGGCGATTTATGAGAAATGACGATAAAATTGCTGTTTTAAACTTGCAAAAACATAGAAAAACGCTGTTTTTAACTATTCAAACTGACAAATTCATGTTTCTTTCGTGTGAAACGGCGTTTTATGAGAAATGACGATAAAATTGCTGTTTTAAACTTGCAAAAACATAGAAAAACGCTGTATTGAACTATTCAAACTGACTAATTCATGTTTCTTTCGTGTGAAACGGCGATTTATGAGAAATGACGATAAAATTGCTGTTTTAAACATGAAAAAACATACAAAAACGCTGTTTTGAACTATTCAAACTGACAAATTCATGTTTCTTTCGTGTGAAACGGCGATTTATGAGAAATGACAATAAAATTGCTGTTTTAAACTTGCAAAAACATAGAAAAACGCTGTTTTTAACTATTCAAACTGATAAATTTAGGTTTCTTTCGTTCGAAACGGTGGATTTTTGTGAAATCACGATAAAACTGCTGTTTTAAACTTGCAAAAACATAGAAAAACGCTGTTTTGAACTATTCAAACTGATAAATTCATGTTTCTTTCGTGTGAAACGGCGATTTATGAGAAATGACGATAAAATTGCTGTTTTACACTTGCAAAAACATAGAAAAACGCTGTTTTTAACTATTCAAACTGACAAATTCATGTTTCTTTCGTGTGAAACGGCGATTTATGAGAAATGACGATAAAATTGCTGTTTTAAACTTGCAAAAACATAGAAAAACGCTGTTTTGAACTATTCAAACTGATGAATACATGTTTCTTTCGTGTGAAACGGCGATTTATGAGAAATGACGATAAAATTGCTGTTTTAAACTTGCAAAACATAGAAAAACGCTGTTTTGAACTATTCAAACTAATAAATTCATGTTTCTTTCGTGTGAAACGGCGATTTATGAGAAATGACGATAAAATTGCTGTTTTAAACTTGCAAAAACATAGAAAAACGCTGTTTTTAACTATTCAAACTGGTAAATTCAGGTTTCTTTCGTGTGAAACGGCGATTTATGAGAAATGACGATAAAATTGCTGTTTTAAACTTGCAAAAACATAGAAAAACGCTGTTTTAAACTATTCAAACTGACAAATTCATGTTTCTTTCGTGTGAAACGGCGTTTTATAAGAAATGACGATAAAATTGCTGTTTTAAACTTGCAAAAACATAGAAAAACGCTGTTTTGAACTATTCAAACTGACAAATTCATGTTTCTTTCGTGTGAAATGGCGATTTATGAGAAATGACGATAAAATTGCTGTTTTAAACTTGCGAAAACATAGAAAAACGCTGTTTTAAACTATTCAAACTGACAAATTCATGTTTCTTTCGTGTGAAACGGCGATTTATGAGAAATGACAATAAAATTGCTGTTTTAAACTTGCAAAAACATAGAAAAACGCTGTTTTAAACTATTCAAACTGATAAATTCAGGTTTCTTTCGTTCGAAACGGTGGATTTTTGTGAAATCACGATAAAACTGCTGTTTTAAACTTGCAAAAACATAGAAAAACGCTGTTTTTAACTATTCAAACTGACAAATTCATGTTTCTTTCGTGTGAAACGGCGTTTTATGAGAAATGACGATAAAATTGCTTTTTTAAACTTGCAAAAACATAGAAAAACGCTGTTTTGAACTATTCAAACTGACAAATTCATGTTTCTTTCGTGTGAAACGGCGATTAATGAGAAATGACGATAAAATTGCTGTTTTAAACTTGCAAAAACATAGAAAAACGCTGTTTTCAACTATTCAAACTGACAAATTCATGTTTCTTTCGTGTGAAACGGCGATTTATGAGAAATGACGATAAAATTGCTGTTTTAAACATGAAAAAACATACAAAAACGCTGTTTTGAACTATTCAAACTGACAAATTCATGTTTCTTACGTGTGAAACGGCGATTTATGAGAAATGACGATAAAATTGCTGTTTTAAACTTGCAAAAACATAGAAAAACGCTGTTTTGAACTATTCAAACTGACAAATTCATGTTTCTATCGTGTGAAACGGCGATTTATGAGAAATGACGATAAAATTGCTGTTTTAAACTTGCAAAAACATAGAAAAACGCTGTTTTTAACTATTCAAACTGATAAATTCATGTTTCTTTCGTGTGAAACGGCGTTTTATGAGAAATGACGATAAAATTGCTGTTTTAAACTTGCAAAAACATAGAAAAACGCTGTTTTGAACTATTCAAACTGACAAATTCATGTTTCTTTCGTGTGAAACGGCGATTTATGAGAAATGACGATAAAATTGCTGTTTTAAACTTGCAAAAACATAGAAAAACGCTGTTTTTAACTATTCAAACTGATAAATTCATGTTTGTTTCGTGTGAAACGGCGATTTATGAGAAATGACGATAAAATTGCTGTTTTAAACTTGCAAAAACATAGAAAAACGCTGTTTTTAACTATTCAAACTGATAAATTCAGGTTTCTTTCGTTCGAAACGGTGGATTTTTGTGAAATCACGATAAAACTGCTGTTTTAAACTTGCAAAAACATAGAAAAACGCTGTTTTTAACTATTCAAACTGATAAATTCAGGTTTCTTTCGTTCGAAACGGTGGATTTTTGTGAAATCACGATAAAACTGCTGTTTTAAACTTGCAAAAACATAGAAAAACGCTGTTTTGAACTATTTAAACTGATAAATTCATGTTTCTTTCGTGTGAAACGGCGATTTATGAGAAATGACGATAAAATTGCTGTTTTAAACTTGCAAAAACATAGAAAAACGCTGTTTTGAACTATTCAAACTGATAAATTCAGGTTTCTTTCGTGTGAAACGGCGATTTATGAGAAATGACGATAAAATTGCTGTTTTAAACTTGCAAAAACATAGAAAAACGCTGTTTTTAACTATTCAAACTGACAAATTCATGTTTCTTTCGTGTGAAACGGCGTTTTATGAGAAATGACGATAAAATTGCTGTTTTAAACTTGCAAAAACATAGAAAAACGCTGTTTTGAACTATTCAAACTGACAAATTCATGTTTCTTTCGTGTGAAACGGCGATTTATGAGAAATGATAAAATTGCTGTTTTAAACTTGCAAAAACATAGAAAAACGCTGTTTTGAACTATTCAAACTGACAAATTCATGTTTCTTTCGTGTGAAACGGCGATTTATGAGAAATGACGATAAAATTGCTGTTTTAAACTTGCAAAAACATAGAAAAACGCTGTTTTTAACTATTCAAACTGATAAATTCAGGTTTCTTTCGTTCGAAACGGTGGATTTTTGTGAAATCACGATAAAACTGCTGTTTTAAACTTGCAAAAACATAGAAAAACGCTGGTTTTAACTATTCAAACTGACAAATTCATGTTTCTTTCGTGTGAAACGGCGTTTTATGAGAAATGACGATAAAATTGCTTTTTTAAACTTGCAAAAACATAGAAAAACGCTGTTTTGAACTATTCAAACTGACAAATTCATGTTTCTTTCGTGTGAAACGGCGATTTATGAGAAATGACGATAAAATTGCTGTTTTAAACTTGCAAAAACATAGAAAAACGCTGTTTTCAACTATTCAAACTGACAAATTCTTGTTTCTTTCGTGTGAAACGGCGACTTATGAGAAATGACGATAAAATTGCTGTTTTAAACATGAAAAAACATACAAAAACGCTGTTTTGAACTATTCAAACTGACAAATTCATGTTTCTTTCGTGTGAAACGGCGATTTATGAGAAATGACAATAAAATTGCTGTTTTAAACTTCCAAAAACATAGAAAAACGCTGTTTTGAACTATTCAAACTGACAAATTCATGTTTCTTTCGTGTGAAACGGCGATTTATGAGAAATGACGATAAAATTGATGTTTTAAACTTGCAAAAACATAGAAAAACGCTGTTTTCAACTATTCAAACTGACAAATTCATGTTTCTTTCGTGTGAAACGGCGATTTATGAGAAATGACGATAAAATTGCTGTTTTAAACATGAAAAAACTTACAAAAACGCTGTTTTGAACTATTCAAACTGACAAATTCATGTTTCTTTCGTGTGAAACGGCGATTTATGAGAAATGACAATAAAATTGCTGTTTTAAACTTCCAAAAACATAGAAAAACGCTGTTTTGAACTATTCAAACTGACAAATTCATGTTTCTTTCGTGTGAAACGGCGATTTATGAGAAATGACGATAAAATTGCTGTTTTAAACTTGCAAAAACATAGAAAAACGCTGTTTTTAACTATTCAAACTGATAAATTCATGTTTCTTTCGTGTGAAACGGCGATTTATGAGAAATGACGATAAAATTGCTGTTTTAAACTTGCAAAAACATAGAAAAACGCTGTTTTTAACTATTCAAACTGATAAATTCAGGTTTCCTTCGTGTGAAACGGCGATTTATGAGAAATGACGATAAAATTGCTGTTTTAAACTTGCAAAAACATAGAAAAACGCTGTTTTGAACTATTCAAACTGACAAATTCATGTTTCTTTCGTGTGAAACGGCGATTTATGAGAAATGACGATAAAATTGCTGTTTTAAACTTGCAAAAACGTAGAAAAACGCGGTTTTTAACTATTCAACTGACAAATTCATGTTTCTTTCGTGTGAAACGGCGATATATGAGAAATGACGATAAAATTGCTGTTTTAAAATTGCAAAAACATAGAAAAACGCTGTTTTCAACTATTCAAACTGACAAATTCATGTTTCTTTCGTGTGTAACGGCGATTTATGAGAAATGACGATAAAATTGCTGTTTTAAACTTGCAAAAACATAGAAAAACGCTGTTTTTAACTATTCAAACTGATAAATTCAGGTTTCCTTCGTGTGAAACGGCGATTTATGAGAAATGACGATAAAATTGCTGTTTTAAACTTGCAAAAACATAGAAAAACGCTGTTTTGAACTATTCAAACTGACAAATTCATGTTTCTTTCGTGTGAAACGGCGATTTATGAGAAATGACGATAAAATTGCTGTTTTAAACTTGCAAAAACATAGAAAAACGCGGTTTTTAACTATTCAAACTGACAAATTCATGTTTCTTTCGTGTGAAACGGCGATATATGAGAAATGACGATAAAATTGCTGTTTTAAAATTGCAAAAACATAGAAAAACGCTGTTTTCAACTATTCAAACTGACAAATTCATGTTTCTTTTGTGTGAAACGGCGATTTATGAGAAATGACGATAAAATTGCTGTTTTAAACTTGCAAAAACATAGAAAAACGCTGTTTTTAACTATTCAAACTGATAAATTCAGGTTTCTTTCGTTCAAAACGGTGGATTTTTGTGAAATCACGATAAAACTGCTGTTTTAAACTTGCAAAAACATAGAAAAACGCTGTTTTGAACTATTCAAACTGATAAATTCATGTTTCTTTCGTGTGAAACGGCGATTTATGAGAAATGACGATAAAATTGCTGTTTTAAACTTGCAAAAACATAGAAAAACGCTGTTTTTAACTATTCAAACTGATAAATTCAGGTTTCTTTCGTGTGAAACGGCGATTTATGAGAAATGACGATAAAATTGCTGTTTTAAACTTGCAAAAACATATAAAAACGCTGTTTTTAACTATTCAAACTGACAAATTCATGTTTCTTTCGTGAAACGGCGATTTATGAGAAATGACGATAAAATTGCTGTTTTGAACTTGCAAAAACATAGAAAAACGCTGTTTTGAACTATTCAAACTGACAAATTCATGTTTCTTTCGTGTGAAACGGCGATTTATGAGAAATGACGATAAAATTGCTGTTTTAAACTTGCAAAAACATAGAAAAACGCTGTTTTTAACTATTCAAACTGATAAATTCATGTTTCTTTCGTGTGAAACGGCGATTTATGAGAAATGACGATAAAATTGCTGTTTTAAACTTGCAAAAACATAGAAAAACGCTGTTTTGAACTATTCAAACTGACAAATTCATGTTTCTTTCCTGTGAATCGGCGATTTATGAGAAATGACGATAAAATTGCTGTTTTACACTTGCAAAAACATAGAAAAACGCTGTTTTCAACTATTCAAACTGACAAATTCATGTTTCTTTCGTGTGAAACGGCGATTTATGAGAAATGACGATAAAATTGCTGTTTTAAACTTGCAAAAACATAGAAAAACGCTGTTTTTAACTATTCAAACTGATAAATTCAGGTTTCTTTCGTTCAAAACGGTGGTTTATGGTGCAATCACGATAAAACTGCTGTTTTAAACTTGCAAAAACTTAGAAAAACGCTGTTTTGAAATATTCAAACTGATAAATTCATGTTTCTTTCGTGTGAAACGGCGATTTATGAGAAATGACGATAAAATTGCTGTTTTAAACTTGCAAAAACATAGAAAAACGCTGTTTTTACATATTCAAACTGATAAATTCAGGTTTCTTTCGTGTGAAACGGCGATTTATGAGAAATGACGATAAAATTGCTGTTTTAAACTTGCAAAAACATAGAAAAACGCTGTTTTTAACTATTCAAACTGACAAATTCATGTTTCTTTCGTGAAACGGCGTTTTATGAGAAATGACGATAAAATTGCTGTTTTAAACTTGCAAAAACATAGAAAAACGCTGTTTTGAACTATTCAAACTGACAAATTCATGTTTCTTTCGTGTGAAACGGCGATTTATGAGAAATGACGATAAAATTGCTGTTTTAAACTTGCAAAAACATAGAAAAACGCTGTTTTTAACTATTCACACTGATAAATTCAGGTTGCTTTCGTTCGAAACGGTAGATTTTTGTGAAATCACGATAAAACTGCTGTTTTAAACTTGCAAAAAAAATTGAAAAACGCTGTTTTTAACTATTCAAACTGACAAATTCATGTTTCTTTCGTGTAAAACGGCGTTTTATGAGAAATGACGATAAAATTGCTTTTTTAAACTTGCAAAAACATAGAAAAACGCTGTTTTGAACTATTCAAATTGACAAATTCATGTTTCTTTCGTGTGAAACGGCGATTTATGAGAAATGACGATAAAATTGCTGTTTTAAACTTGCAAAAACATAGAAAAATGCTGTTTTCAACTATTCAAACTGACAAATTCATGTTTCTTTCGTGTAAAACGGCGATTTATGAGAAATGACGATAAAATTGCTGTTTTAAACATGAAAAAACATACAAAAACCCTGTTTTGAACTATTCAAACTGACAAATTCATGTTTCTTTCGTGTGAAACGGCGATTTATGAGAAATGACGATAAAATTGCTGTTTTGAACTTGCAAAAACATAGAAAAACGCTGTTTTGAACTATTCAAACTGACAAATTCATGTTTCTTTCGTGTGAAACGGCGATTTAAGAGAAATGACGATAAAATTGCTGTTTTAAACTTGCAAAAACATAGAAAAACGCTGTTTTTAACTATTCAAACTGATAAATTCATGTTTCTTTCGTGTGAAACGGCGATTTATGAGAAATGACGATAAAATTACTGTTTTAAACTTGCAAAAACATAGAAAAACGCTGTTTTGAACTATTCAAACTGACAAATTCATGTTTCTTTCGTGTGAATCGGCGATTTATGAGAAATGACGATAAAATTGCTGTTTTACACTTGCAAAAACATAGAAAAACGCTGTTTTCAACTATTCAAACTGACAAATTCATGTTTCTTTCGTGCGAAACGGCGATTTATGAGAAATTACGATAAAATTGCTGTTTTAAACTTGCAAAAACATAGAAAAACGCTGTTTTCAACTATTCAAACTGATAAATTCATCTTTCTTTCGTGCGAAACGGCGATTTATGAGAAATTACGATAAAATTGCTGTTTTAAACTTGCAAAAACATAGAAAAACGCTGTTTTGAACTATTCAAACTGACAAATTCATGTTTCTTTCGTGTGAAACGGCGATTTATGAGAAATGACGATAAAATTGCTGTTTTAAACTTGCAAAAACATAGAAAAACGCTGTTTTTACATATTCAAACTGATAAATTCAGGTTTCTTTCGTGTGAAACGGCGATTTATGAGAAATGACGATAAAATTGCTGTTTTAAACTTGCAAAAACATAGAAAAACGCTGTTTTGAACTATTCAAACTGACAAATTCATGTTTCTTTCGTGTGAAACGGCGATTTATGAGAAATGACGATAAAATTGCTGTTTTAAACTTGCAAAAACATAGAAAAACGCGGTTTTGAACTATTCAAACTGACAAATTCATGTTTCTTTCGTGAAACGGCGTTTTATGAGAAATGACGATAAAATTGCTGTTTTAAACTTGCAAAAACATAGAAAAACGCTGTTTTGAACTATTCAAACTGACAAATTCATGTTTCTTTCGTGTGAAACGGCGATTTATGAGAAATGACGATAAAATTGCTGTTTTAAACTTGCAAAAACATAGAAAAACGCGGTTTTGAACTATTCAAACTGACAAATTCATGTTTCTTTCGTGTGAAACGGCGATATATGAGAAATGACGATAAAATTGCTGTTTTAAAATTGCAAAAACATAGAAAAACGCTGTTTTCAACTATTCAAACTGACAAATTCATGTTTCTTTCGTGTGAAACGGCGATTTATGAGAAATGACGATAAAATTGCTGTTTTAAACTTGCAAAAACATAGAAAAACGCTGTTTTTAACTATTCAAACTGATAAATTCAGGTTTCTTTCGTTCAAAACGGTGGATTTTTGTGAAATCACGATAAAACTGCTGTTTTAAACTTGCAAAAACATAGAAAAACGCTGTTTTGAACTATTCAAACTGATAAATTCATGTTTCTTTCGTGTGAAACGGCGATTTATGAGAAATGACGATAAAATTGCTGTTTTAAACTTGCAAAAACATAGAAAAACGCTGTTTTTAACTATTCAAACTGATAAATTCAGGTTTCTTTCGTGTGAAACGGCGATTTATGAGAAATGACGAAAAAATTGCTGTTTTAAACTTGCAAAAACATAGAAAAACGCTGTTTTTAACTATTCAAACTGACAAATTCATGTTTCTTTCGTGAAACTTCGATTTATGAGAAATGACGATAAAATTGCTGTTTTGAACTTGCAAAAACATAGAAAAACGCTGTTTTTAACTATTCACACTGATAAATTCAGGTTGCTTTCGTTCGAAACGGTAGATTTTTGTGAAATCACGATAAAACTGCTGTTTTAAACTTGCAAAAAAATTGAAAAACGCTGTTTTTAACTATTCAAACTGACAAATTCATGTTTCTTTCGTGTAAAACGGCGTTTTATGAGAAATGACGATAAAATTGCTTTTTTAAACTTGCAAAAACATAGAAAAACGCTGTTTTGAACTATTCAAACTGACAAATTCATGTTTCTTTCGTGTGAAACGGCGATTTATGAGAAATGACGATAAAATTGCTGTTTTAAACTTGCAAAAACATAGAAAAATGCTGTTTTCAACTATTCAAACTGACAAATTCATGTTTCTTTCGTGTAAAACGGCGATTTATGAGAAATGACGATAAAATTGCTGTTTTAAACATGAAAAAACATACAAAAACGCTGTTTTGAACTATTCAAACTGACAAATTCATGTTTCTTTCGTGTGAAACGGCGATTTATGAGAAATGACGATAAAATTGCTGTTTTGAACTTGCAAAAACATAGAAAAACGCTGTTTTGAACTATTCAAACTGACAAATTCATGTTTCTTTCGTGTGAAACGGCGATTTATGAGAAATGACGATAAAATTGCTGTTTTAAACTTGCAAAAACATAGAAAAACGCTGTTTTTAACTATTCAAACTGATAAATTCATGTTTCTTTCGTGTGAAACGGCGATTTATGAGAAATGACGATAAAATTACTGTTTTAAACTTGCAAAAACATAGAAAAACGCTGTTTTGAACTATTCAAATTGACAAATTCATGTTTCTTTCGTGTGAATCGGCGATTTATGAGAAATGACGATAAAATTGCTGTTTTACACTTGCAAAAACATAGAAAAACGCTGTTTTCAACTATTCAAACTGACAAATTCATGTTTCTTTCGTGCGAAACGGCGATTTATGAGAAATTACGATAAAATTGCTGTTTTAAACTTGCAAAAACATAGAAAAACGCTGTTTTCAACTATTCAAACTGATAAATTCATCTTTCTTTCGTGCGAAACGGCGATTTATGAGAAATTACGATAAAATTGCTGTTTTAAACTTGCAAAAACATAGAAAAACGCTGTTTTGAACTATTCAAACTGACAAATTCATGTTTCTTTCGTGTGAAACGGCGATTTATGAGAAATGACGATAAAATTGCTGTTTTAAACTTGCAAAAACATAGAAAAACGCTGTTTTTACATATTCAAACTGATAAATTCAGGTTTCTTTCGTGTGAAACGGCGATTTATGAGAAATGACGATAAAATTGCTGTTTTAAACTTGCAAAAACATAGAAAAACGCTGTTTTTAACTATTTAAACTGACAAATTCATGTTTCTTTCGTGAAACGGCGTGTAATGAGAAATGACGATAAAATTGCTGTTTTAAACTTGCAAAAACATAGAAAAACGCTGTTTTGAACTATTCAAACTGACAAATTCATGTTTCTTTCGTGTGAAACGGCGATTTATGAGAAATGACGATAAAATTGCTGTTTTAAACTTGCAAAAACATAGAAAAACGCGGTTTTGAACTATTCAAACTGACAAATTCATGTTTCTTTCGTGTGAAACGGCGATATATGAGAAATGACGATAAAATTGCTGTTTTAAAATTGCAAAAACATAGAAAAACGCTGTTTTCAACTATTCAAACTGACAAATTCATGTTTCTTTCGTGTGAAACGGCGATTTATGAGAAATGACGATAAAATTGCTGTTTTAAACTTGCAAAAACATAGAAAAACGCTGTTTTTAACTATTCAAACTGATAAATTCAGGTTTCTTTCGTTCAAAACGGTGGATTTTTGTGAAATCACGATAAAACTGCTGTTTTAAACTTGCAAAAACATAGAAAAACGCTGTTTTGAACTATTCAAACTGATAAATTCATGTTTCTTTCGTGTGAAACGGCGATTTATGAGAAATGACGATAAAATTGCTGTTTTAAACTTGCAAAAACATAGAAAAACGCTGTTTTTAACTATTCAAACTGATAAATTCAGGTTTCTTTCGTGTGAAACGGCGATTTATGAGAAATGACGATAAAATTGCTGTTTTAAACTTGCAAAAACATAGAAAAACGCTGTTTTTAACTATTCAAACTGACAAATTCATGTTTCTTTCGTGAAACTTCGATTTATGAGAAATGACGATAAAATTGCTGTTTTGAACTTGCAAAAACATAGAAAAACGCTGTTTTGAACTATTCAAACTGACAAATTCATGTTTCTTTCGTGTGAAACGGCGATTTATGAGAAATGACGATAAAATTGCTGTTTTAAACTTGCAAAAACATAGAAAAACGCTGTTTTTAACTATTCAAACTGATAAATTCATGTTTCTTTCGTGTGAAACGGCGATTTATGAGAAATGACGATAAAATTGCTGTTTTAAACTTGCAAAAACATAGAAAAACGCGGTTTTGAACTATTCAAACTGACAAATTCATGTTTCTTTCGTGTGAAACGGCGATATATGAGAAATGACGATAAAATTGCTGTTTTAAAATTGCAAAAACATAGAAAAACGCTGTTTTCAACTATTCAAACTGACAAATTCATGTTTCTTTCGTGTGAAACGGCGATTTATGAGAAATGACGATAAAATTGCTGTTTTAAACTTGCAAAAACATAGAAAAACGCTGTTTTTAACTATTCAAACTGATAAATTCAGGTTTCTTTCGTTCAAAACGGTGGATTTTTGTGAAATCACGATAAAACTGCTGTTTTAAACTTGCAAAAACATAGAAAAACGCTGTTTTGAACTATTCAAACTGATAAATTCATGTTTCTTTCGTGTGAAACGGCGATTTATGAGAAATGACGATAAAATTGCTGTTTTAAACTTGCAAAAACATAGAAAAACGCTGTTTTTAACTATTCAAACTGATAAATTCAGGTTTCTTTCGTGTGAAACGGCGATTTATGAGAAATGACGATAAAATTGCTGTTTTAAACTTGCAAAAACATAGAAAAACGCTGTTTTTAACTATTCAAACTGACAAATTCATGTTTCTTTCGTGAAACTTCGATTTATGAGAAATGACGATAAAATTGCTGTTTTGAACTTGCAAAAACATAGAAAAACGCTGTTTTGAACTATTCAAACTGACAAATTCATGTTTCTTTCGTGTGAAACGGCGATTTATGAGAAATGACGATAAAATTGCTGTTTTAAACTTGCAAAAACATAGAAAAACGCTGTTTTTAACTATTCAAACTGATAAATTCATGTTTCTTTCGTGTGAAACGGCGATTTATGAGAAATGACGATAAAATTGCTGTTTTAAACTTGCAAAAACATAGAAAAACGCTGTTTTGAACTATTCAAACTGACAAATTCATGTTTCTTTCGTGTGAATCGGCGATTTATGAGAAATGACGATAAAATTGCTGTTTTACACTTGCAAAAACATAGAAAAACGCTGTTTTCAACTATTCAAACTGACAAATTCATGTTTCTTTCGTGTGAAACGGCGATTTATGAGAAATGACGATAAAATTGCTGTTTTAAACTTGCAAAAATATAGAAAAACGCTGTTTTTAACTATTCAAACTGATAAATTCAGGTTTCTTTCGTTCAAAACGGTGGTTTATGGTGAAATCACGATAAAACTGCTGTTTTAAACTTGCAAAAACATAGAAAAACGCTGTTTTGAACTATTCAAACTGATAAATTCATGTTTCTTTCGTGTGAAACGGCGATTTATGAGAAATGACGATAAAATTGCTGTTTTAAACTTGCAAAAACATAGAAAAACGCTGTTTTTACATATTCAAACTGATAAATTCAGGTTTCTTTCGTGTGAAACGGCGATTTATGAGAAATGACGATAAAATTGCTGTTTTAAACTTGCAAAAACATAGAAAAACGCTGTTTTTAACTATTCACACTGACAAATTCATGTTTCTTTCGTGAAACGGCGTTTTATGAGAAATGACGATAAAATTGCTGTTTTAAACTTGCAAAAACATAGAAAAACGCTGTTTTGAACTATTCAAACTGACAAATTCATGTTTCTTTCGTGTGAAACGGCGATTTATGAGAAATGACGATAAAATTGCTGTTTTAAACTTGCAAAAACATAGAAAAACGCGGTTTTGAACTATTCAAACTGACAAATTCATGTTTCTTTCGTGTGAAACGGCGATATATGAGAAATGACGATAAAATTGCTGTTTTAAAATTGCAAAAACATAGAAAAACGCTGTTTTCAACTATTCAAACTGACAAATTCATGTTTCTTTCGTGTGAAACGGCGATTTATGAGAAATGACGATAAAATTGCTGTTTTAAACTTGCAAAAACATAGAAAAACGCTGTTTTTAACTATTCAAACTGATAAATTCAGGTTTCTTTCGTTCAAAACGGTGGATTTTTGTGAAATCACGATAAAACTGCTGTTTTAAACTTGCAAAAACATAGAAAAACGCTGTTTTGAACTATTCAAACTGATAAATTCATGTTTCTTTCGTGTGAAACGGCGATTTATGAGAAATGACGATAAAATTGCTGTTTTAAACTTGCAAAAACATAGAAAAACGCTGTTTTTAACTATTCAAACTGATAAATTCAGGTTTCTTTCGTGTGAAACGGCGATTTATGAGAAATGACGATAAAATTGCTGTTTTAAACTTGCAAAAACATAGAAAAACGCTGTTTTTAACTATTCAAACTGACAAATTCATGTTTCTTTCGTGAAACGGCGTTTTATGAGAAATGACGATAAAATTGTTGTTTTAAACTTGCAAAAACATAGAAAAACGCTGTTTTGAACTATTCAAACTGACAAATTCATGTTTCTTTCGTGTGAAACGGCGATTTATGAGAAATGACGATAAAATTGCTGTTTTAAACTTGCAAAAACATAGAAAAACGCTGTTTTTACATATTCAAACTGATAAATTCAGGTTTCTTTCGTGTGAAACGGCGATTTATGAGAAATGACGATAAAATTGCTGTTTTAAACTTGCAAAAACATAGAAAAACGCTGTTTTTAACTATTCAAACTGACAAATTCATGTTTCTTTCGTGTGAAACGGCGATTTATGAGAAATGACGATAAAATTGCTGTTTCAAACTTGCAAAAACATAGAAAAACGCTGTTTTGAACTATTCAAACTGACAAATTCATGTTTCTTTCGTGTGAAACGGC
Source organism: Poecilus cupreus (assembly GCA_963942605.1). Taxonomy (NCBI): domain Eukaryota; kingdom Metazoa; phylum Arthropoda; class Insecta; order Coleoptera; family Carabidae; genus Poecilus; species Poecilus cupreus. Next base: position 36,166 of record CAWWDY010002544.1, read on the forward strand.
GATTTATGAGAAATGACGATAAAATTGCTGTTTTAAACTTGCAAAAACATAGAAAAACGCGGTTTTGAACTATTCAAACTGACAAATTCATGTTTCTTTCGTGTGAAACGGCGATTTATGAGAAATGACGATAAAATTGCTGTTTTAAAATTGCAAAAACATAGAAAAACGCTGTTTTCAACTATTCAAACTGACAAATTCATGTTTCTTTCGTGTGAAACGGCGATTTATGAGAAATGACGATAAAATTGCTGTTTTAAACTTGCAAAAACATAGAAAAACGCTGTTTTTAACTATTCAAACTGATAAATTCAGGTTTCTTTCGTTCAAAACGGTAGATTTTTGTGAAATCACGATAAAACTGCTGTTTTAAACTTGCAAAAACATAGAAAAACGCTGTTTTGAACTATTCAAACTGATAAATTCATGTTTCTTTCGTGTCAAACGGCGATTTATGAGAAATGACGATAAAATTGCTGTTTTAAACTTGCAAAAACATAGAAAAACGCTGTTTTTAACTATTCAAACTGATAAATTCAGGTTTCTTTCTTGTGAAACGGCGATTTATGAGAAATGACGATAAAATTGCTGTTTTAAACTTGCAAAAACATAGAAAAATGCTGTTTTCAACTATTCAAACTGACAAATTCATGTTTCTTTCGTGTAAAACGGCGATTTATGAGAAATGACGATAAAATTGCTGTTTTAAACATGAAAAAACATACAAAAACGCTGTTTTGAACTATTCAAACTGACAAATTCATGTTTCTTTCGTGTGAAACGGCGATTTATGAGAAATGACGATAAAATTGCTGTTTTGAACTTGCAAAAACATAGAAAAACGCTGTTTTGAACTATTCAAACTGACAAATTCATGTTTCTTTCGTGTGAAACGGCGATTTATGAGAAATGACGATAAAATTGCTGTTTTAAACTTGCAAAAACATAGAAAAACGCTGTTTTTAACTATTCAAACTGATAAATTCATGTTTCTTTCGTGTGAAACGGCGATTTATGAGAAATGACGATAAAATTACTGTTTTAAACTTGCAAAAACATAGAAAAACGCTGTTTTGAACTATTCAAACTGACAAATTCATGTTTCTTTCGTGTGAATCGGCGATTTATGAGAAATGACGATAAAATTGCTGTTTTACACTTGCAAAAACATAGAAAAACGCTGTTTTCAACTATTCAAACTGACAAATTCATGTTTCTTTCGTGCGAAACGGCGATTTATGAGAAATTACGATAAAATTGCTGTTTTAAACTTGCAAAAACATAGAAAAACGCTGTTTTCAACTATTCAAACTGATAAATTCATCTTTCTTTTTTGCGAAACGGCGATTTATGAGAAATTACGATAAAATTGCTGTTTTAAACTTGCAAAAACATAGAAAAACGCTGTTTTGAACTATTCAAACTGACAAATTCATGTTTCTTTCGTGTGAAACGGCGATTTATGAGAAATGACGATAAAATTGCTGTTTTAAACTTGCAAAAACATAGAAAAACGCTGTTTTTACATATTCAAACTGATAAATTCAGGTTTCTTTCGTGTGAAACGGCGATTTATGAGAAATGACGATAAAATTGCTGTTTTAAACTTGCAAAAACATAGAAAAACGCTGTTTTTAACTATTCAAACTGACAAATTTATGTTTCTTTCGTGAAACGGCGTTTTATGAGAAATGACGATAAAATTGCTGTTTTAAACTTGCAAAAACATAGAAAAACGCTGTTTTGAACTATTCAAACTGACAAATTCATGTTTCTTTCGTGAAACTTCGATTTATGAGAAATGACGATAAAATTGCTGTTTTGAACTTGCAAAAACATAGAAAAACGCTGTTTTTAACTATTCAAACTGACAAATTCATGTTTCTTTCGTGAAACTTCGATTTATGAGAAATGACGATAAAATTGCTGTTTTGAACTTGCAAAAACATAGAAAAACGCTGTTTTTAACTATTCACTCTGATAAATTCAGGTTGCTTTCGTTCGAAACGGTAGATTTTTGTGAAATCACGATAAAACTGCTGTTTTAAACTTGCAAAAAAATTGAAAAACGCTGTTTTTAACTATTCAAACTGACAAATTCATGTTTCTTTCGTGTAAAACGGCGTTTTATGAGAAATGACGATAAAATTGCTTTTTTAAACTTGCAAAAACATAGAAAAACGCTGTTTTGAACTATTCAAACTGACAAATTCATGTTTCTTTCGTGTGAAACGGCGATTTATGAGAAATGACGATAAAATTGCTGTTTTAAACTTGCAAAAACATAGAAAAATGCTGTTTTCAACTATTCAAACTGACAAATTCATGTTTCTTTCGTGTAAAACGGCGATTTATGAGAAATGACGATAAAATTGCTGTTTTAAACATGAAAAAACATACAAAAACGCTGTTTTGAACTATTCAAACTGACAAATTCATGTTTCTTTCGTGTGAAACGGCGATTTATGAGAAATGACGATAAAATTGCTGTTTTGAACTTGCAAAAACATAGAAAAACGCTGTTTTGAACTATTCAAACTGATAAATTCATGTTTCTTTCGTGTGAAACGGCGATTTATGAGAAATGACGATAAAATTACTGTTTTAAACTTGCAAAAACATAGAAAAACGCTGTTTTGAACTATTCAAACTGACAAATTCATGTTTCTTTCGTGTGAATCGGCGATTTATGAGAAATGACGATAAAATTGCTGTTTTACACTTGCAAAAACATAGAAAAACGCTGTTTTCAACTATTCAAACTGACAAATTCATGTTTCTTTCGTGCGAAACGGCGATTTATGAGAAATTACGATAAAATTGCTGTTTTAAACTTGCAAAAACATAGAAAAACGCTGTTTTCAACTATTCAAACTGATAAATTCATCTTTCTTTCGTGCGAAACGGCGATTTATGAGAAATTACGATAAAATTGCTGTTTTAAACTTGCAAAAACATAGAAAAACGCTGTTTTGAACTATTCAAACTGACAAATTCATGTTTCTTTCGTGTGAAACGTCGATTTATGAGAAATGACGATAAAATTGCTGTTTTAAACTTGCAAAAACATAGAAAAACGCTGTTTTCAACTATTCAAACTGATAAATTCATCTTTCTTTCGTGCGAAACGGCGATTTATGAGAAATTACGATAAAATTGCTGTTTTAAACTTGCAAAAACATAGAAAAACGCTGTTTTGAACTATTCAAACTGACAAATTCATGTTTCTTTCGTGTGAAACGGCGATTTATGAGAAATGACGATAAAATTGCTGTTTTAAACTTGCAAAAACATAGAAAAACGCTGTTTTTACATATTCAAACTGATAAATTCAGGTTTCTTTCGTGTGAAACGGCGATTTATGAGAAATGACGATAAAATTGCTGTTTTAAACTTGCAAAAACATAGAAAAACGCTGTTTTTAACTATTTAAACTGACAAATTCATGTTTCTTTCGTGAAACGGCGTTTTATGAGAAATGACGATAAAATTGCTGTTTTAAACTTGCAAAAACATAGAAAAACGCTGTTTTGAACTATTCAAACTGACAAATTCATGTTTCTTTCGTGTGAAACGGCGATTTATGAGAAATGACGATAAAATTGCTGTTTTAAACTTGCAAAAACATAGAAAAACGCGGTTTTGAACTATTCAAACTGACAAATTCATGTTTCTTTCGTGTGAAACGGCGATATATGAGAAATGACGATAAAATTGCTGTTTTAAAATTGCAAAAACATAGAAAAACGCTGTTTTCAACTATTCAAACTGACAAATTCATGTTTCTTTCGTGTGAAACGGCGATTTATGAGAAATGACGATAAAATTGCTGTTTTAAACTTGCAAAAACATAGAAAAACGCTGTTTTTAACTATTCAAACTGATAAATTCAGGTTTCTTTCGTTCAAAACGGTGGATTTTTGTGAAATCACGATAAAACTGCTGTTTTAAACTTGCAAAAACATAGAAAAACGCTGTTTTGAACTATTCAAACTGATAAATTCATGTTTCTTTCGTGTGAAACGGCGATTTATGAGAAATGACGATAAAATTGCTGTTTTAAACTTGCAAAAACATAGAAAAACGCTGTTTTTAACTATTCAAACTGATAAATTCAGGTTTCTTTCGTGTGAAACGGCGATTTATGAGAAATGACGATAAAATTGCTGTTTTAAACTTGCAAAAACATAGAAAAACGCTGTTTTTAACTATTCAAACTGACAAATTCATGTTTCTTTCGTGAAACTTCGATTTATGAGAAATGACGATAAAATTGCTGTTTTGAACTTGCAAAAACATAGAAAAACGCTGTTTTGAACTATTCAAACTGACAAATTCATGTTTCTTTCGTGTGAAACGGCGATTTATGAGAAATGACGATAAAATTGCTGTTTTAAACTTGCAAAAACATAGAAAAACGCTGTTTTTAACTATTCAAACTGATAAATTCATGTTTCTTTCGTGTGAAACGGCGATTTATGAGAAATGACGATAAAATTGCTGTTTTAAACTTGCAAAAACATAGAAAAACGCTGTTTTGAACTATTCAAACTGACAAATTCATGTTTCTTTCGTGTGAATCGGCGATTTATGAGAAATGACGATAAAATTGCGGTTTTACACTTGCAAAAACATAGAAAAACGCTGTTTTCAACTATTCAAACTGACAAATTCATGTTTCTTTCGTGTGAAACGGCGATTTATGAGAAATGACGATAAAATTGCTGTTTTAAACTTGCAAAAATATAGAAAAACGCTGTTTTTAACTATTCAAACTGATAAATTCAGGTTTCTTTCGTTCAAAACGGTGGTTTATGGTGAAATCACGATAAAACTGCTGTTTTAAACTTGCAAAAACATAGAAAAACCCTGTTTTGAACTATTCAAACTGATAAATTCATGTTTCTTTCGTGTGAAACGGCGATTTATGAGAAATGACGATAAAATTGCTGTTTTAAACTTGCAAAAACATAGAAAAACGCTGTTTTTACATATTCAAACTGATAAATTCAGGTTTCTTTCGTGTGAAACGGCGATTTATGAGAAATGACGATAAAATTGCTGTTTTAAACTTGCAAAAACATAGAAAAACGCTGTTTTTAACTATTCACACTGACAAATTCATGTTTCTTTCGTGAAACGGCGTTTTATGAGAAATGACGATAAAATTGCTGTTTTAAACTTGCAAAAACATAGAAAAACGCTGTTTTGAACTATTCAAACTGACAAATTCATGTTTCTTTCGTGTGAAACGGCGATTTATGAGAAATGACGATAAAATTGCTGTTTTAAACTTGCAAAAACATAGAAAAACGCGGTTTTGAACTATTCAAACTGACAAATTCATGTTTCTTTCGTGTGAAACGGCGATATATGAGAAATGACGATAAAATTGCTGTTTTAAAATTGCAAAAACATAGAAAAACGCTGTTTTCAACTATTCAAACTGACAAATTCATGTTTCTTTCGTGTGAAACGGCGATTTATGAGAAATGACGATAAAATTGCTGTTTTAAACTTGCAAAAACATAGAAAAACGCTGTTTTTAACTATTCAAACTGATAAATTCAGGTTTCTTTCGTTCAAAACGGTGGATTTTTGTGAAATCACGATAAAACTGCTGTTTTAAACTTGCAAAAACATAGAAAAACGCTGTTTTGAACTATTCAAACTGATAAATTCATGTTTCTTTCGTGTGAAACGGCGATTTATGAGAAATGACGATAAAATTGCTGTTTTAAACTTGCAAAAACATAGAAAAACGCTGTTTTTAACTATTCAAACTGATAAATTCAGGTTTCTTTCGTGTGAAACGGCGATTTATGAGAAATGACGATAAAATTGCTGTTTTAAACTTGCAAAAACATAGAAAAACGCTGTTTTTAACTATTCAAACTGACAAATTCATGTTTCTTTCGTGAAACGGCGTTTTATGAGAAATGACGATAAAATTGTTGTTTTAAACTTGCAAAAACATAGAAAAACGCTGTTTTGAACTATTCAAACTGACAAATTCATGTTTCTTTCGTGTGAAACGGCGATTTATGAGAAATGACGATAAAATTGCTGTTTTAAACTTGCAAAAACATAGAAAAACGCTGTTTTTACATATTCAAACTGATAAATTCAGGTTTCTTTCGTGTGAAACGGCGATTTATGAGAAATGACGATAAAATTGCTGTTTTAAACTTGCAAAAACATAGAAAAACGCTGTTTTTAACTATTCAAACTGACAAATTCATGTTTCTTTCGTGTGAAACGGCGATTTATGAGAAATGACGATAAAATTGCTGTTTCAAACTTGCAAAAACATAGAAAAACGCTGTTTTGAACTATTCAAACTGACAAATTCATGTTTCTTTCGTGTGAAACGGCGATTTATGAGAAATGACGATAAAATTGCTGTTTTAAACTTGCAAAAACATAGAAAAACGCGGTTTTGAACTATTCAAACTGACAAATTCATGTTTCTTTCGTGTGAAACGGCGATTTATGAGAAATGACGATAAAATTGCTGTTTTAAAATTGCAAAACCATAGAAAAACGCTGTTTTCAACTATTCAAACTGACAAATTCATGTTTCTTTCGTGTGAAACGGCGATTTATGAGAAATGACGATAAAATTGCTGTTTTAAACTTGCAAAAACATAGAAAAACGCTGTTTTTAACTATTCAAACTGATAAATTCAGGTTTCTTTCGTTCAAAACGGTAGATTTTTGTGAAATCACGATAAAACTGCTGTTTTAAACTTGCAAAAACATAGAAAAACGCTGTTTTGAACTATTCAAACTGATAAATTCATGTTTCTTTCGTGTCAAACGGCGATTTATGAGAAATGACGATAAAATTGCTGTTTTAAACTTGCAAAAACATAGAAAAACGCTGTTTTTAACTATTCAAACTGATAAATTCAGGTTTCTTTCTTGTGAAACGGCGATTTATGAGAAATGACGATAAAATTGCTGTTTTAAACTTGCAAAAACATAGAAAAATGCTGTTTTCAACTATTCAAACTGACAAATTCATGTTTCTTTCGTGTAAAACGGCGATTTATGAGAAATGACGATAAAATTGCTGTTTTAAACATGAAAAAACATACAAAAACGCTGTTTTGAACTATTCAAACTGACAAATTCATGTTTCTTTCGTGTGAAACGGCGATTTATGAGAAATGACGATAAAATTGCTGTTTTGAACTTGCAAAAACATAGAAAAACGCTGTTTTGAACTATTCAAACTGACAAATTCATGTTTCTTTCGTGTGAAACGGCGATTTATGAGAAATGACGATAAAATTGCTGTTTTAAACTTGCAAAAACATAGAAAAACGCTGTTTTTAACTATTCAAACTGATAAATTCATGTTTCTTTCATGTGAAACGGCGATTTATGAGAAATGACGATAAAATTACTGTTTTAAACTTGCAAAAACATAGAAAAACGCTGTTTTGAACTATTCAAACTGACAAATTCATGTTTCTTTCGTGTGAATCGGCGATTTATGAGAAATGACGATAAAATTGCTGTTTTACACTTGCAAAAACATAGAAAAACGCTGTTTTCAACTATTCAAACTGACAAATTCATGTTTCTTTCGTGCGAAACGGCGATTTATGAGAAATTACGATAAAATTGCTGTTTTAAACTTGCAAAAACATAGAAAAACGCTGTTTTCAACTATTCAAACTGATAAATTCATCTTTCTTTCGTGCGAAACGGCGATTTATGAGAAATTACGATAAAATTGCTGTTTTAAACTTGCAAAAACATAGAAAAACGCTGTTTTGAACTATTCAAACTGACAAATTCATGTTTCTTTCGTGTGAAACGGCGATTTATGAGAAATGACGATAAAATTGCTGTTTTAAACTTGCAAAAACATAGAAAAACGCTGTTTTTACATATTCAAACTGATAAATTCAGGTTTCTTTCGTGTGAAACGGCGATTTATGAGAAATGACGATAAAATTGCTGTTTTAAACTTGCAAAAACATAGAAAAACGCTGTTTTTAACTATTCAAACTGACAAATTCATGTTTCTTTCGTGAAACGGCGTTTTATGAGAAATGACGATAAAATTGCTGTTTTAAACTTGCAAAAACATAGAAAAACGCTGTTTTGAACTATTCAAACTGACAAATTCATGTTTCTTTCGTGTGAAACGGCGATTTATGAGAAATGACGATAAAATTGCTGTTTTAAACTTGCAAAAACATAGAAAAACGCGGTTTTGAACTATTCAAACTGACAAATTCATGTTTCTTTCGTGTGAAACGGCGATATATGAGAAATGACGATAAAATTGCTGTTTTAAAATTGCAAAAACATAGAAAAACGCTGTTTTCAACTATTCAAACTGACAAATTCATGTTTCTTTCGTGTGAAACGGCGATTTATGAGAAATGACGATAAAATTGCTGTTTTAAACTTGCAAAAACATAGAAAAACGCTGTTTTTAACTATTCAAACTGATAAATTCAGGTTTCTTTCGTTCAAAACGGTGGATTTTTGTGAAATCACGATAAAACTGCTGTTTTAAACTTGCAAAAACATAGAAAAACGCTGTTTTGAACTATTCAAACTGATAAATTCATGTTTCTTTCGTGTGAAACGGCGATTTATGAGAAATGACGATAAAATTGCTGTTTTAAACTTGCAAAAACATAGAAAAACGCTGTTTTTAACTATTCAAACTGATAAATTCAGGTTTCTTTCGTGTGAAACGGCGATTTATGAGAAATGACGATAAAATTGCTGTTTTAAACTTGCAAAAACATAGAAAAACGCTGTTTTTAACTATTCAAACTGACAAATTCATGTTTCTTTCGTGAAACTTCGATTTATGAGAAATGACGATAAAATTGCTGTTTTGAACTTGCAAAAACATAGAAAAACGCTGTTTTTAACTATTCACTCTGATAAATTCAGGTTGCTTTCGTTCGAAACGGTAGATTTTTGTGAAATCACGATAAAACTGCTGTTTTAAACTTGCAAAAAAATTGAAAAACGCTGTTTTTAACTATTCAAACTGACAAATTCATGTTTCTTTCGTGTAAAACGGCGTTTTATGAGAAATGACGATAAAATTGCTTTTTTAAACTTGCAAAAACATAGAAAAACGCTGTTTTGAACTATTCAAACTGACAAATTCATGTTTCTTTCGTGTGAAACGGCGATTTATGAGAAATGACGATAAAATTGCTGTTTTAAACTTGCAAAAACATAGAAAAATGCTGTTTTCAACTATTCAAACTGACAAATTCATGTTTCTTTCGTGTAAAACGGCGATTTATGAGAAATGACGATAAAATTGCTGTTTTAAACATGAAAAAACATACAAAAACGCTGTTTTGAACTATTCAAACTGACAAATTCATGTTTCTTTCGTGTGAAACGGCGATTTATGAGAAATGACGATAAAATTGCTGTTTTGAACTTGCAAAAACATAGAAAAACGCTGTTTTGAACTATTCAAACTGACAAATTCATGTTTCTTTCGTGTGAAACGGCGATTTATGAGAAATGACGATAAAATTGCTGTTTTAAACTTGCAAAAACATAGAAAAACGCTGTTTTTAACTATTCAAACTGATAAATTCATGTTTCTTTCGTGTGAAACGGCGATTTATGAGAAATGACGATAAAATTACTGTTTTAAACTTGCAAAAACATAGAAAAACGCTGTTTTGAACTATTCAAACTGACAAATTCATGTTTCTTTCGTGTGAATCGGCGATTTATGAGAAATGACGATAAAATTGCTGTTTTACACTTGCAAAAACATAGAAAAACGCTGTTTTCAACTATTCAAACTGACAAATTCATGTTTCTTTCGTGCGAAACGGCGATTTATGAGAAATTACTATAAAATTGCTGTTTTAAACTTGCAAAAACATAGAAAAACGCTGTTTTCAACTATTCAAACTGATAAATTCATCTTTCTTTCGTGCGAAACGGCGATTTATGAGAAATTACGATAAAATTGCTGTTTTAAACTTGCAAAAACATAGAAAAACGCTGGTTTGAACTATTCAAACTGACAAATTCATGTTTCTTTCGTGTGAAACGGCGATTTATGAGAAATGACGATAAAATTGCTGTTTTAAACTTGCAAAAACATAGAAAAACGCTGTTTTTACATATTCAAATTGATAAATTCAGGTTTCTTTCGTGTGAAACGGCGATTTATGAGAAATGACGATAAAATTGCTGTTTTAAACTTGCAAAAACATAGAAAAACGCGGTTTTGAACTATTCAAACTGACAAATTCATGTTTCTTTCGTGTGAAACGGCGATATATGAGAAATGACGATAAAATTGCTGTTTTAAAATTGCAAAAACATAGAAAAACGCTGTTTTCAACTATTCAAACTGACAAATTCATGTTTCTTTCGTGTGAAACGGCGATTTATGAGAAATGACGATAAAATTGCTGTTTTAAACTTGCAAAAACATAGAAAAACGCTGTTTTTAACTATTCAAACTGATAAATTCAGGTTTCTTTCGTTCAAAACGGTGGATTTTTGTGAAATCACGATAAAACTGCTGTTTTAAACTTGCAAAAACATAGAAAAACGCTGTTTTGAACTATTCAAACTGATAAATTCATGTTTCTTTCGTGTGAAACGGCGATTTATGAGAAATGACGATAAAATTGCTGTTTTAAACTTGCAAAAACATAGAAAAACGCTGTTTTTAACTATTCAAACTGATAAATTCAGGTTTCTTTCGTGTGAAACGGCGATTTATGAGAAATGACGATAAAATTGCTGTTTTAAACTTGCAAAAACATAGAAAAACGCTGTTTTTAACTATTCAAACTGACAAATTCATGTTTCTTTCGTGAAACTTCGATTTATGAGAAATGACGATAAAATTGCTGTTTTGAACTTGCAAAAACATAGAAAAACGCTGTTTTGAACTATTCAAACTGACAAATTCATGTTTCTTTCGTGTGAAACGGCGATTTATGAGAAATGACGATAAAATTGCTGTTTTAAACTTGCAAAAACATAGAAAAACGCTGTTTTTAACTATTCAAACTGATAAATTCATGTTTCTTTCGTGTGAAACGGCGATTTATGAGAAATGACGATAAAATTGCTGTTTTAAACTTGCAAAAACATAGAAAAACGCTGTTTTGAACTATTCAAACTGACAAATTCATGTTTCTTTCGTGTGAATCGGCGATTTATGAGAAATGACGATAAAATTGCTGTTTTACACTTGCAAAAACATAGAAAAACGCTGTTTTCAACTATTCAAACTGACAAATTCATGTTTCTTTCGTGTGAAACGGCGATTTATGAGAAATGACGATAAAATTGCTGTTTTAAACTTGCAAAAACATAGAAAAACGCTGTTTTTAACTATTCAAACTGATAAATTCACGTTTCTTTCGTTCAAAACGGTGGTTTATGGTGAAATCACGATAAAACTGCTGTTTTAAACTTGCAAAAACATAGAAAAACGCTGTTTTGAACTATTCAAACTGATAAATTCATGTTTCTTTCGTGTGAAACGGCGATTTATGAGAAATGACGATAAAATTGCTGTTTTAAACTTGCAAAAACATAGAAAAACGCTGTTTTTACATATTCAAACTGATAAATTCAGGTTTCTTTCGTGTGAAACGGCGATTTATGAGAAATGACGATAAAATTGCTGTTTTAAACTTGCAAAAACATAGAAAAACGCTGTTTTTAACTATTCACACTGACAAATTCATGTTTCTTTCGTGAAACGGCGTTTTATGAGAAATGACGATAAAATTGCTGTTTTAAACTTGCAAAAACATAGAAAAACGCTGTTTTGAACTATTCAAACTGACAAATTCATGTTTCTTTCGTGTGAAACGGCGATTTATGAGAAATGACGATAAAATTGCTGTTTTAAACTTGCAAAAACATAGAAAAACGCGGTTTTGAACTATTCAAACTGACAAATTCATGTTTCTTTCGTGTGAAACGGCGATATATGAGAAATGACGATAAAATTGCTGTTTTAAAATTGCAAAAACATAGAAAAACGCTGTTTTCAACTATTCAAACTGACAAATTCATGTTTCTTTCGTGTGAAACGGCGATTTATGAGAAATGACGATAAAATTGCTGTTTTAAACTTGCAAAAACATAGAAAAACGCTGTTTTTAACTATTCAAACTGATAAATTCAGGTTTCTTTCGTTCAAAACGGTGGATTTTTGTGAAATCACGATAAAACTGCTGTTTTAAACTTGCAAAAACATAGAAAAACGCTGTTTTGAACTATTCAAACTGATAAATTCATGTTTCTTTCGTGTGAAACGGCGATTTATGAGAAATGACGATAAAATTGCTGTTTTAAACTTGCAAAAACATAGAAAAACGCTGTTTTTAACTATTCAAACTGATAAATTCAGGTTTCTTTCGTGTGAAACGGCGATTTATGAGAAATGACGATAAAATTGCTGTTTTAAACTTGCAAAAACATAGAAAAACGCTGTTTTTAACTATTCAAACTGACAAATTCATGTTTCTTTCGTGAAACGGCGTTTTATGAGAAATGACGATAAAATTGTTGTTTTAAACTTGCAAAAACATAGAAAAACGCTGTTTTGAACTATTCAAACTGACAAATTCATGTTTCTTTCGTGTGAAACGGCGATTTATGAGAAATGACGATAAAATTGCTGTTTTAAACTTGCAAAAACATAGAAAAACGCTGTTTTTACATATTCAAACTGATAAATTCAGGTTTCTTTCGTGTGAAACGGCGATTTATGAGAAATGACGATAAAATTGCTGTTTTAAACTTGCAAAAACATAGAAAAACGCTGTTTTTAACTATTCAAACTGACAAATTCATGTTTCTTTCGTGTGAAACGGCGATTTATGAGAAATGACGATAAAATTGCTGTTTTAAACTTGCAAAAACATAGAAAAACGCGGTTTTGAACTATTCAAACTGACAAATTCATGTTTCTTTCGTGTGAAACGGCGATTTATGAGAAATGACGATAAAATTGCTGTTTTAAAATTGCAAAAACATAGAAAAACGCTGTTTTCAACTATTCAAACTGACAAATTCATGTTTCTTTCGTGTGAAACGGCGATTTATGAGAAATGACGATAAAATTGCTGTTTTAAACTTGCAAAAACATAGAAAAACGCTGTTTTTAACTATTCAAACTGATAAATTCAGGTTTCTTTCGTTCAAAAACGGTGGATTTTTGTGAAATCACGATAAAACTGCTGTTTTAAACTTGCAAAAACATAGAAAAACGCTGTTTTGAACTATTCAAACTGATAAATTCATGTTTCTTTTGTGTCAAACGGCGATTTATGAGAAATGACGATAAAATTGCTGTTTTAAATTTGCAAAAACATAGAAAAACGCTGTTTTTAACTATTCAAACTGATAAATTCAGGTTTCTTTCGTGTGAAACGGCGATTTATGAGAAATGACGATAAAATTGCTGTTTTAAACTTGCAAAAACATAGAAAAAACGCTGTTTTTAACTAATCAAACTGACAAATTCATGTTTCTTTTGTGAAACGGCGTTTTATGAGAAATGACGATAAAATTGCTGTTTTAAAACTTGCAAAAACATAGAAAAACGCTGTTTTGAACTATTCAAACTGACAAATTCATGTTTCTTTCGTGTGAAACGGCGATTTATGAGAAATGACGATAAAATTGCTGTTTAAAATTGCAAAAACATAGAAAAACGCTGTTTTCAACTATTCAAACTGACAAATTCATGTTTCTTTCGTGTGAAACGGCGATTTATTGAGAAATGACGATAAAATTGCTGTTTTAAACTTGCAAAAACATAGAAAAAACGCTGTTTTTAACTATTCAAACTGATAAATTCAGGTTTCTTTCGTTCAAAACGGTGGATTTTTGTGAAATCACGATAAAACTGCTGTTTTAAACTTGCAAAAACATAGAAAAACGCTGTTTTGAACTATTCAAACTGATAAATTCATGTTTCTTTCGTGTGAAACGGCGATTTATGAGAAATGACGATAAAATTGCTGTTTTAAACTTGCAAAACATAGAAAAACGCTGTTTTTAACTATTCAAACTGATAAATTCAGGTTTCTTTCGTGTGAAACGGCGATTTATGAAAAATGACGATAAAATTGCTGTTTTACACTTGCAAAAACATAGAAAAACGCTGTTTTTAACTATTCAAACTGACAAATTAATGTTTCTTTCGTGTGAAACGGCGATTTATGAGAAATGACGATAAAATTGCTGTTTTAAACTTGCAAAAACATAGAAAAACGCTGTTTTGAACTATTCAAACTGACAAATTCATGTTTCTTTCGTGTGAAACGGCGATTTATAAGAAATGACGATAAATTGCTGTTTTAAACTTGCAAAAACATAGAAAAACGCTGTTTTTAACTATTCAAACTGACAAATTCATGTTTCTTTCGTGAAACGGCGTTTTATGAGAAATGACGATAAAATTGTTGTTTTAAACTTGCAAAAACATAGAAAAACGCTGTTTTGAACTATTCAAACTGACAAATTCATGTTTCTTTCGTGTGAAACGGCGATTTATGAGAAATGACGATAAAATTGCTGTTTTAAACTTGCAAAAACATAGAAAAACGCTGTTTTTACATATTCAAACTGATAAATTCAGGTTTCTTTCGTGTGAAACGGCGATTTATGAGAAATGACGATAAAATTGCTGTTTTTAAACTTGCAAAAACATAGAAAAACGCTGTTTTTAACTATTCAAACTGACAAATTCATGTTTCTTTCGTGTGAAACGGCGATTTATGAGAAATGACGATAAAATTGCTGTTTCAAACTTGCAAAAACATAGAAAAACGCTGTTTTGAACTATTCAAACTGACAAATTCATGTTTCTTTCGTGTGAAACGGCGATTTATGAGAAATGACGATAAAATTGCTGTTTTAAACTTGCAAAAACATAGAAAAACGCGGTTTTGAACTATTCAAACTGACAAATTCATGTTTCTTTCGTGTGAAACGGCGATTTATGAGAAATGACGATAAAATTGCTGTTTTAAAATTGCAAAAACATAGAAAAACGCTGTTTTCAACTATTCAAACTGACAAATTCATGTTTCTTTCGTGTGAAACGGCGATTTATGAGAAATGACGATAAAATTGCTGTTTTAAACTTGCAAAAACATAGAAAAACGCTGTTTTTAACTATTCAAACTGATAAATTCAGGTTTCTTTCGTTCAAAACGGTGGATTTTTGTGAAATCACGATAAAACTGCTGTTTTA
Organism: Poecilus cupreus; assembly: GCA_963942605.1. Lineage (NCBI taxonomy): Eukaryota > Metazoa > Arthropoda > Insecta > Coleoptera > Carabidae > Poecilus > Poecilus cupreus. The sequence continues at coordinate 51,422 of CAWWDY010002544.1, forward strand.
AACTTGCAAAAACATAGAAAAACGCTGTTTTGAACTATTCAAACTGATAAATTCATGTTTCTTTTGTGTCAAACGGCGATTTATGAGAAATGACGATAAATTGCTGTTTTAAACTTGCAAAAACATAGAAAAAACGCTGTTTTTAACTATTCAAACTGATAAATTCAGGTTTCTTTCGTGTGAAACGGCGATTTATGAGAAATGACGATAAAATTGCTGTTTTAAACTTGCAAAAACATAGAAAAACGCTGTTTTTAACTAATCAAACTGACAAATTCATGTTTCTTTTGTGAAACGGCGTTTTATGAGAAATGACGATAAAATTGCTGTTTTAAACTTGCAAAAACATAGAAAAACGCTGTTTTGAACTATTCAAACTGACAAATTCATGTTTCTTTCGTGTGAAACGGCGATTTATGAGAAATGACGATAAAATTGCTGTTTTAAAATTGCAAAAACATAGAAAAACGCTGTTTTCAACTATTCAAACTGACAAATTCATGTTTCTTTCGTGTGAAACGGCGATTTATGAGAAATGACGATAAAATTGCTGTTTTAAACTTGCAAAAACATAGAAAAACGCTGTTTTTAACTATTCAAACTGATAAATTCAGGTTTCTTTCGTTCAAAACGGTGGATTTTTGTGAAATCACGATAAAACTGCTGTTTTAAACTTGCAAAAACATAGAAAAACGCTGTTTTGAACTATTCAAACTGATAAATTCATGTTTCTTTCGTGTGAAACGGCGATTTATGAGAAATGACGATAAAATTGCTGTTTTAAACTTGCAAAAACATAGAAAAACGCTGTTTTTAACTATTCAAACTGATAAATTCAGGTTTCTTTCGTGTGAAACGGCGATTTATGAAAAATGACGATAAAATTGCTGTTTTACACTTGCAAAAACATAGAAAAACGCTGTTTTTAACTATTCAAACTGACAAATTAATGTTTCTTTCGTGTGAAACGGCGATTTATGAGAAATGACGATAAAATTGCTGTTTTAAACTTGCAAAAACATAGAAAAACGCTGTTTTGAACTATTCAAACTGACAAATTAATGTTTTTTTCGTGTGAAACGGCGATTTATGAGAAATGACGATAAAATTGCTGTTTTAAACTTTCAAAAACATAGAAAAACGCTGTTTTGAACTATTCAAACTGACAAATTATGTTTCTTTCGTGTGAAACGGCGATTTATGTGAAATGACGATAAAATTGCTGTTTTAAACTTGCAAAAACATAGAAAAACGCTGTTTTTAACTATTCAAACTGATAAATTCATGTTTCTTTCGTGTGAAACGGCGATTTATGAGAAATGACGATAAAATTGCTGTTTTAAACTTGCAAAAACATAGAAAAACGCTGTTTTTAACTATTCAAACTGACAAATTCATGTTTCTTTCGTGTGAAACGGCGTTTTATGAGAAATGACGATAAAATTGATGTTTTAAACTTGCAAAAACATAGAAAAACGCTGTTTTGAACTATTCAAACTGACAAATTCATGTTTCTTTCGTGTGAAACGGCGATTTATGAGAAATGACGATAAAATTGCTGTTTTAAACTTGCAAAAACATAGAAAAACGCTGTTTTCAACTATTCAAACTGACAAATTAATGTTTCTTTCCTGTGAAACGGCGATTTATGAGAAATGACGATAAAATTGCTGTTGTAAACATAAAAAAACATACAAAAACGCTGTTTTGAACTATTCAAACTGACAAATTCATGTTTCTTTCGTGTGAAACGGCGATTTATGAGAAATGACGATAAAATTGCTATTTTAAACTTGCAAAAACATAGAAAAACGCTGTTTTGAACTATTCAAACTGACAAATTCATGTTTCTTTCGTGTGAAACGGCGATTTATGAGAAATGACGATAAAATTGCTGTTTTAAACTTGCAAAAACATAGAAAAACGCTGTTTTTAACTATTCAAACTGATAAATTCATGTTTCTTTCGTGTGAAACGGCGATTTATGAGAAATGACGATAAAATTGCTGTTTTAAACTTGCAAAAACATAGAAAAACGCTGTTTTTAACTATTCAAACTGATAAACTCAGGTTTCTTTCGTTCGAAACGGTGGATTTTTGTGAAATCACGATAAAACTGCTGTTTTAAACTTGCAAAAACATAGAAAAACGCTGTTTTGATTTATTCAAACTGATAAATTCATGTTTCTTTCGTGTGAAACGGCGATTTATGAGAAATGACGATAAAATTGCTGTTTTAAACTTGCAAAAACATAGAAAAACGCTGTTTTTAACTATTCAAACTGATAAATTCAGGTTTCTTTCGTTCAAAACGGTGGATTTTTGTGAAATCACGATAAAACTGCTGTTTTAAACTTGCAAAAACATAGAAAAACGCTGTTTTGAACTATTCAAACTGATAAATTCATGTTTCTTTCGTGTGAAACGGCGATTTATGAGAAATGACGATAAAATTGCTGTTTTAAACTTGCAAAAACATAGAAAAACGCTGTTTTTAACTATTCAAACTGATAAATTCAGGTTTCTTTCGTGTGAAACGGCGATTTATGAGAAATGACGATAAAATTGCTGTTTTAAACTTGCAAAAACATAGAAAAACGCTGTTTTTAACTATTCAAACTGACAAATTCATGTTTCTTTCGTGTGAAACGGCGATTTATGAGAAATGACGATAAAATTGCTGTTTTAAACTTGCAAAAACATAGAAAAACGCTGTTTTTAACTATTCAAACTGATAAATTCATGTTTCTTTCGTGTGAAACGGCGATTTATGAGAAATGACGATAAAATTGCTGTTTTAAACTTGCAAAAACATAGAAAAACGCTGTTTTTAACTATTCAAACTGATAAATTCAGGTTTCTTTCGTTCGAAACGGTGGATTTTTGTGAAATCACGATAAAACTGCTGTTTTAAACTTGCAAAAACATAGAAAAACGCTGTTTTAAACTATTCAAACTGATAAATTCATGTTTCTTTCGTTTGACACGGCGATTTATGAGAAATGACGATAAAATTGCTGTTTTAAACTTGCAAAAACATAGAAAAACGCTGTTTTTAACTATTCAAACTGATAAATTCAGGTTTCTTTCGTGTGAAACGGCGATTTATGAGAAATGACGATAAAATTGCTGTTTTAAACTTGCAAAAACATAGAAAAACGCTGTTTTTAACTATTCAAACTGACAAATTCATGTTTCTTTCGTGTGAAACGGCGTTTTATGAGAAATGACGATAAAATTGCTGTTTTAAACTTGCAAAAACATAGAAAAACGCTGTTTTCAACTATTCAAACTGACAAATTCATGTTTCTTTCGTGTGAAACGGCGATTTATGAGAAATGACGATAAAATTGCTGTTTTAAACTTGCAAAAACATAGAAAAACGCTGTTTTTAACTATTCAAACTGATAAATTCATGTTTCTTTCGTGTGAATCGGCGATTTATGAGAAATGACGATAAATTTGCTGTTTTAAACTTGCAGAAACATAGAAAAACGCTGTTTTTAACTATTCAAACTGATAAATTCAGGTTTCTTTCGTTCGAAACGGTGGATTTTTGTGAAATCACGATAAAACTGTTGTTTTAAACTTGCAAAAACATAGAAAAACGCTGTTTTGAACTATTCAAACTGATAAATTCAAGTTTCTTTCGTGTGAAACGGCGATTTATGAGAAATGACGATAAAATTGCTGTTTTAAACTTGCAAAAACATAGAAAAACGCTGTTTTTAACTATTCAAACTGATAAATTCAGGTTTCTTTCGTGTGAAACGGCGATTTATGAGAAATGACGATAAATTTGCTGTTTTAAACTTGCAAAAACATAGAAAAACGCAGTTTTTAACTATTCAAACTGATAAATTCAGGTTTCTTTCGTTCGAAACGGTGGATTTTTGTGAAATCACGATAAAACTGCTGTTTTAAACTTGCAAAAACAAAGAAAAACGCTGTTTTGAACTATTCAAACTGACAAATTCATGTTACTTTCGTGTGAAACGGCGATTTATGAGAAATGACGATAAAATTGCTGTTTTAAACTTGCAAAAACATAGAAAAACGCTGTTTTTAACTATTCAAACTGATAAATTCAGGTTTCTTTCGTTCGAAACGGTGGATTTTTGTGAAATCACGATAAAACTGCTGTTTTAAACTTGCAAAAACATAGAAAAACGCTGTTTTGAACTATTCAAACTGATAAATTCATGTTTCTTTCGTGTGAAACGGCGATTTATGAGAAATGACGATAAAATTGCTGTTTTAAACTTGCAAAAACATAGAAAAACGCTGTTTTTAAGTATTCAAACTGATAAATTCAGGTTTCTTTCGTTCGAAACGGTGGATTTTTGTGAAATCACGATAAAACTGCTGTTTTAAACTTGCAAACACATAGAAAACGCTGTTTTGAACTATTCAAACTGATAAATTCATGTTTCTTTCGTGTGAAACGGCGATTTATGAGAAATGACGATAAAATTGCTGTTTTGAACTTGCAAAAACATAGAAAAACGCTGTTTTTAACTATTCAAACTGATAAATTCAGGTTTCTTTCGTGTGAAACGGCGATTTATGAGAAATGACGATAAATTTGCTGTTTTAAACTTGCAAAAACATAGAAAAACGCTGTTTTTAACTATTCAAACTGATAAATTCAGGTTTCTTTCGTTCGAAACGGTGGATTTTTGTGAAATCACGATAAAACTGCTGTTTTAAACTTGCAAAAACATAGAAAAACGCTGTTTTTAACTATTCAAACTGATAAATTCAGGTTTCTTTCGTGTGAAACGGCGATTTATGAGAAATGACGATAAAATTGCTGTTTTAAACTTGCAAAAACATAGAAAAACGCTGTTTTAAACTATTCAAACTGATAAATTCATGTTTCTTTCGTTTGACACGGCGATTTATGAGAAATGACGATAAAATTGCTGTTTTAAACTTGCAAAAACATAGAAAAACGCTGTTTTGAACTATTCAAACTGACAAATTCATGTTTCTTTCGTGTGAAACGGCGATTTATGAGAAATGACGATAAAATTGCTATTTTAAACTTGCAAAAACATAGAAAAACGCTGTTTTCAACTATTCAAACTGAAGAATTCATGTTTCTTTCGTGTGAAACGGCGATTTATGAGAAATGACGATAAAATTGCTGTTTTAAACTTGCAAAAACATAGAAAAACGCTGTTTTTAACTATTCAAACTGATAAATTCAGGTTTCTTTCGTTCGAAACGGTGGATTTTTGTGAAATCACGATAAAACTGCTGTTTTAAACTTGCAAAAACATAGAAAAACGCTGTTTTGAACTATTCAAACTGATAAATTCAGGTTTCTTTCGTTCGAAACGGTGGATTTTTGTGAAATCACGATAAAACTGCTGTTTTAAACTTGCAAAAACATAGAAAAACGCTGTTTTGAACTATTCAAACTGATAAATTCATGTTTCTTTCGTGTGAAACGGCGATTTATGAGAAATGACGATAAAATTGCTGTTTTAAACTTGCAAAAACATAGAAAAACGCTGTTTTTAACTATTCAAACTGATAAATTCAGGTTTCTTTCGTTCGAAACGGTGGATTATTGTGAAATCACGATAAAACTGCTGTTTTAAACTTGCAAAAACATAGAAAAACGCTGTTTTAAACTATTCAAACTGATAAATTCATGTTTCTTTCGTTTGACACGGCGATTTATGAGAAATGACGATAAAATTGCTGTTTTAAACTTGCAAAAACATAGAAAAACGCTGTTTTTAACTATTCAAACTGATAAATTCAGGTTTCTTTCGTGTGAAACGGCGATTTATGAGAAATGACGATAAAATTGCTGTTTTAAACTTGCAAAAACATAGAAAAACGCTGCTTTTAACTATTCAAACTGACAAATTCATGTTTCTTTCGTGTGAAACGGCGTTTTATGAGAAATGACGATAAAATTGATGTTTTAAACTTGCAAAAACATAGAAAAACGCTGTTTTGAACTATTCAAACTGAAAAATTCATGTTTCTTTCGTGTGAAACGGCGATTTATGAGAAATGACGATAAAATTGCTGTTTTAAACTTGCAAAAACATAGAAAAACGCTGTTTTCAACTATTCAAACTGACAAATTCATGTTTCTTTCGTGTGAAACGGCGATTTATGAGAAATGACGATAAAATTGCTGTTTTAAACTTGTAAAAACATAGAAAAACGCTGTTTTTAACTATTCAAACTGATAAATTCATGTTTCTTTCGTGTGAAACGGCGATTTATGAGAAATGACGATAAAATTGCTGTTTTAAACTTGCAAAAACATAGAAAAACGCTGTTTTTAACTATTCAAACTGATAAATTCATGTTTCTTTCGTGTGAAACGGCGATTTATGAGAAATGACGATAAAATTGCTGTTTTAAACTTGCAAAAACATAGAAAAACGCTGTTTTTAACTATTCAAACTGATAAATTCAGGTTTCTTTCGTTCGAAACGGTGGATTTTTGTGAAATCACGATAAAACTGCTGTTTTAAACTTGCAACAACATAGAAAAACGCTGTTTTAAACTATTCAAACTGATAAATTCATGTTTCTTTCGTTTGACACGGCGATTTATGAGAAATGACGATAAAATTGCTGTTTTAAACTTGCAAAAACATAGAAAAACGCTGTTTTTAACTATTCAAACTGATAAATTCATGTTTCTTTCGTGTGAAACGGCGTTTTATGAGAAATGACGATAAAATTGCTGTTTTAAACTTGCAAAAACATAGAAAAACGCTGTTTTCAACTATTCAAACTGACAAATTCATGTTTCTTTCGTGTGAAACGGCGATTTATGAGAAATGACGATAAAATTGCTGTTTTAAACTTGCAAAAACATAGAAAAACGCTGTTTTTAACTATTCAAACTGATAAATTCATGTTTCTTTCGTGTGAATCGGCGATTTATGAGAAATGACGATAAATTTGCTGTTTTAAACTTGCAGAAACATAGAAAAACGCTGTTTTTAACTATTCAAACTGATAAATTCAGGTTTCTTTCGTTCGAAACGGTGGATTTTTGTGAAATCACGATAAAACTGTTGTTTTAAACTTGCAAAAACATAGAAAAACGCTGTTTTGAACTATTCAAACTGATAAATTCAAGTTTCTTTCGTGTGAAACGGCGATTTATGAGAAATGACGATAAAATTGCTGTTTTAAACTTGCAAAAACATAGAAAAACGCTGTTTTTAACTATTCAAACTGATAAATTCAGGTTTCTTTCGTGTGAAACGGCGATTTATGAGAAATGACGATAAATTTGCTGTTTTAAACTTGCAAAAACATAGAAAAACGCAGTTTTTAACTATTCAAACTGATAAATTCAGGTTTCTTTCGTTCGAAACGGTGGATTTTTGTGAAATCACGATAAAACTGCTGTTTTAAACTTGCAAAAACAAAGAAAAACGCTGTTTTGAACTATTCAAACTGACAAATTCATGTTACTTTCGTGTGAAACGGCGATTTATGAGAAATGACGATAAAATTGCTGTTTTAAACTTGCAAAAACATAGAAAAACGCTGTTTTTAACTATTCAAACTGATAAATTCAGGTTTCTTTCGTTCGAAACGGTGGATTTTTGTGAAATCACGATAAAACTGCTGTTTTAAACTTGCAAAAACATAGAAAAACGCTGTTTTGAACTATTCAAACTGATAAATTCATGTTTCTTTCGTGTGAAACGGCGATTTATGAGAAATGACGATAAAATTGCTGTTTTAAACTTGCAAAAACATAGAAAAACGCTGTTTTTAAGTATTCAAACTGATAAATTCAGGTTTCTTTCGTTCGAAACGGTGGATTTTTGTGAAATCACGATAAAACTGCTGTTTTAAACTTGCAAACACATAGAAAACGCTGTTTTGAACTATTCAAACTGATAAATTCATGTTTCTTTCGTGTGAAACGGCGATTTATGAGAAATGACGATAAAATTGCTGTTTTGAACTTGCAAAAACATAGAAAAACGCTGTTTTTAACTATTCAAACTGATAAATTCAGGTTTCTTTCGTGTGAAACGGCGATTTATGAGAAATGACGATAAATTTGCTGTTTTAAACTTGCAAAAACATAGAAAAACGCTGTTTTTAACTATTCAAACTGATAAATTCAGGTTTCTTTCGTTCGAAACGGTGGATTTTTGTGAAATCACGATAAAACTGCTGTTTTAAACTTGCAAAAACATAGAAAAACGCTGTTTTTAACTATTCAAACTGATAAATTCAGGTTTCTTTCGTGTGAAACGGCGATTTATGAGAAATGACGATAAAATTGCTGTTTTAAACTTGCAAAAACATAGAAAAACGCTGTTTTAAACTATTCAAACTGATAAATTCATGTTTCTTTCGTTTGACACGGCGATTTATGAGAAATGACGATAAAATTGCTGTTTTAAACTTGCAAAAACATAGAAAAACGCTGTTTTGAACTATTCAAACTGACAAATTCATGTTTCTTTCGTGTGAAACGGCGATTTATGAGAAATGACGATAAAATTGCTGTTTTAAACTTGCAAAAACATAGAAAAACGCTGTTTTCAACTATTCAAACTGAAGAATTCATGTTTCTTTCGTGTGAAACGGCGATTTATGAGAAATGACGATAAAATTGCTGTTTTAAACTTGCAAAAACATAGAAAAACGCTGTTTTTAACTATTCAAACTGATAAATTCAGGTTTCTTTCGTTCGAAACGGTGGATTTTTGTGAAATCACGATAAAACTGCTGTTTTAAACTTGCAAAAACATAGAAAAACGCTGTTTTGAACTATTCAAACTGATAAATTCAGGTTTCTTTCGTTCGAAACGGTGGATTTTTGTGAAATCACGATAAAACTGCTGTTTTAAACTTGCAAAAACATAGAAAAACGCTGTTTTGAACTATTCAAACTGATAAATTCATGTTTCTTTCGTGTGAAACGGCGATTTATGAGAAATGACGATAAAATTGCTGTTTTAAACTTGCAAAAACATAGAAAAACGCTGTTTTTAACTATTCAAACTGATAAATTCAGGTTTCTTTCGTTCGAAACGGTGGATTATTGTGAAATCACGATAAAACTGCTGTTTTAAACTTGCAAAAACATAGAAAAACGCTGTTTTAAACTATTCAAACTGATAAATTCATGTTTCTTTCGTTTGACACGGCGATTTATGAGAAATGACGATAAAATTGCTGTTTTAAACTTGCAAAAACATAGAAAAACGCTGTTTTTAACTATTCAAACTGATAAATTCAGGTTTCTTTCGTGTGAAACGGCGATTTATGAGAAATGACGATAAAATTGCTGTTTTAAACTTGCAAAAACATAGAAAAACGCTGCTTTTAACTATTCAAACTGACAAATTCATGTTTCTTTCGTGTGAAACGGCGTTTTATGAGAAATGACGATAAAATTGATGTTTTAAACTTGCAAAAACATAGAAAAACGCTGTTTTGAACTATTCAAACTGAAAAATTCATGTTTCTTTCGTGTGAAACGGCGATTTATGAGAAATGACGATAAAATTGCTGTTTTAAACTTGCAAAAACATAGAAAAACGCTGTTTTCAACTATTCAAACTGACAAATTCATGTTTCTTTCGTGTGAAACGGCGATTTATGAGAAATGACGATAAAATTGCTGTTTTAAACTTGTAAAAACATAGAAAAACGCTGTTTTTAACTATTCAAACTGATAAATTCATGTTTCTTTCGTGTGAAACGGCGATTTATGAGAAATGACGATAAAATTGCTGTTTTAAACTTGCAAAAACATAGAAAAACGCTGTTTTTAACTATTCAAACTGATAAATTCATGTTTCTTTCGTGTGAAACGGCGATTTATGAGAAATGACGATAAAATTGCTGTTTTAAACTTGCAAAAACATAGAAAAACGCTGTTTTTAACTATTCAAACTGATAAATTCAGGTTTCTTTCGTTCGAAACGGTGGATTTTTGTGAAATCACGATAAAACTGCTGTTTTAAACTTGCAACAACATAGAAAAACGCTGTTTTAAACTATTCAAACTGATAAATTCATGTTTCTTTCGTTTGACACGGCGATTTATGAGAAATGACGATAAAATTGCTGTTTTAAACTTGCAAAAACATAGAAAAACGCTGTTTTTAACTATTCAAACTGATAAATTCAGGTTTCTTTCGTGTGAAACGGCGATTTATGAGAAATGACGATAAAATTGCTGTTTTAAACTTGCAAAAACATAGAAAAACGCTGTTTTTAACTATTCAAACTGACAAATTCATGTTTCTTTCGTGTGAAACGGCGTTTTATGAGAAATGACGATAAAATTGCTGTTTTAAACTTGCAAAAACATAGAAAAACGCTGTTTTGAACTAATCAAACTGACAAATTCATGTTTCTTTCGTGTGAAACGGCGATTAATGAGAAATGACGATAAAATTGCTGTTTTAAACTTGCAAAAACATAGAAAAACGCTGTTTTCAACTATTCAAACTGACAAATTCATGTTTCTTTCGTGTGAAACGGCGATTTATGAGAAATGACGATAAAATTGCTGTTTTAAACTTGCAAAAACATAGAAAAACGCTGTTTTGAACTATTCAAACTGACAAATTCATGTTACTTTCGTGTGAAACGGCGATTTATGAGAAATGACGATAAAATTGCTGTTTTAAACTTGCAAAAACATAGAAAAACGCTGTTTTTAACTATTCAAACTGATAAATTCAGGTTTCTTTCGTGTGAAACGGCGATTTATGAGAAATGACGATAAAATTGCTGTTTTAAACTTGCAAAAACATAGAAAAACGCTGTTTTTAACTATTCAAACTGACAAATTCATGTTTCTTTCGTGTGAAACGGCGTTTTATGAGAAATGACGATAAAATTGCTGTTTTAAACTTGCAAAAACATAGAAAAACGCTGTTTTGAACTATTCAAACTGACAAATTCATGTTTCTTTCGTGTGAAACGGCGATTTATGAGAAATGACGATAAAATTGCTGTTTTAAACTTGCAAAAACATAGAAAAACGCTGTTTTTAACTATTCAAACTGATAAATTCATGTTTCTTTCGTGTGAAACGGCGATTTATGAGAAATGACGATAAAATTGCTGTTTTAAACTTGCAAAAACATAGAAAAACGCTGTTTTTAACTATTCAAACTGATAAATTCAGGTTTCTTTCGTTCGAAACGGTGGATTTTTGTGAAATCACGATAAAACTGCTGTTTTAAACTTGTAAAAACATAGAAAAACGCTGTTTTAAACTATTCAAACTGATAAATTCATGTTTCTTTCGTTTGACACGGCGATTTATGAGAAATGACGATAAAATTGCTGTTTTAAACTTGCAAAAACATAGAAAAACGCTGTTTTTAACTATTCAAACTGATAAATTCAGGTTTCTTTCGTGTGAAACGGCGATTTATGAGAAATGACGATAAAATTGCTGTTTTAAACTTGCAAAAACATAGAAAAACGCTGTTTTTAACTATTCAAACTGACAAATTCATGTTTCTTTCGTGTGAAACGGCGTTTTATGAGAAATGACGATAAAATTGCTGTTTTAAACTTGCAAAAACATAGAAAAACGCTGTTTTTAACTATTCAAACTGATAAATTCAGGTTTCTTTCGTTCGAAACGATGGATTTTTGTGAAATCACGATAAAACTGCTGTTTTAAACTTGCAAAAACATAGAAAAACGCTGTTTTGAACTATTCAAACTGACAAATTCATGTTTCTTTCGTGTGAAACGGCGATTTATGAGAAATGACGATAAAATTGCTGTTTTAAACTTGCAAAAACATAGAAAAACGCTGTTTTCAACTATTCAAACTGACAAATTCATGTTTCTTTCGTGTGATACGGCGATTTATGAGAAATGACGATAAAATTGCTGTTTTAAACTTGCAAAAACATAGAAAAACGCTGTTTTTAACTATTCAAACTGATAAATTCATGTTTCTTTCGTGTG